>JALLBK010000204.1:0-30782 GCA_036940085.1 Discostella pseudostelligera
TGCCTTGCAAAACTAACCTCAATTGGATGGTTTCTTCATCCTCTGCTGTACCAACTCATATGTCACGAAAAAGATACAAACACTCGGTGCAATATATGCCACTCGTGGCACTACCCCAGCAAACAGTCCCGAAAGTCCATCCTCCTGCACTATTTTCGATGCACATGCCACCACCGATCCCCCATACGTATTGGCTGTATCAGTCATCATCAATGTTTTAATTCGATCCAGGGGATTGGTAATTGCTGCCGAGAACGACCCCGCTGCGGCACCGCATGCGGCTGCTTCCAGTGCCGAGAGTGATCCAGAGTCTACATCCCTCGATCGACGGCGTTTCGCCTGAAGGTAGAGACTTTTGGTTACTTCAAATGTTGTTAATTGAGCCACACGGAATGGTACGTCGCTGTAAAAAGTGAGCAACATCGATGCCGACAAATCACAGAAGATTAGCAAGAAGAAAGCTGTGAGCGAGAACAAATTCCGACACAACAGATGTGATCATTCCAATTTTGATGATTCAACATCAAAAAACATACCGTGCCAAACCACCTGTATAACCCTGATAAAAACCCGCCATTCCACTCTTCTCCCAAATGCCTTTAATCGCCTCACTCATGCTAGGATAAATACCCGCTTGTAATTGCTGTTTGACCACCTCGGAGGGGCACAACCATCCACTACCAGTGACATCACCCATAACTGCTGCCAATGCATAGATGAATGCCGGCTTGATACTTGGAAAACGATTCATCAAAGATTGTTTGTAGATTTCGTAGGATCCAAAGGTCAATACCCTTTATTATTTGTTGGTGCATGTATGGATCGAGATAATCAATCAGAATCATAATGCGAAATGAAAGAGATGATAATTATAAAATGACACACCGAGACAAACAGCCACTCACCCGTACGGAACCTGTCCAACCAAACTTCCTGCCACACCCTTGTACAATCCACTCATACGAAATGCATCACCCTGCTTCATTTGCATCCGCGTTTTGATGGTATCAACCGGGTACATCCCAAAGATGCTTACCGCTCGTGCCGCCGCTGCGGCAGCTAGGTGAGATCGAGCATCAATAACAGTCTGAATGAATGATTTTAGGATGGATGATACTTGAATAGTGGAAGGTGGAGTTGATTTTGCAGTCGAGGAGAGTTTGGCGCCGCCACCGCCGCCACCGCGAGGCAATAATGCGACCGTCGATGCGATGGCTGTGCTGGCAGCAAGGGACGACGATGGTCGTTTCATTGGTGATAGGATAGCACATGTCGGACTAGCAGCAGAGAAATGGGAGGAAAGGAAGACAAGTGCGAGAACTGAGATTAGTAGGGAGGAAGCCTTGCGGCTTGGGGGGTGAGTAGGAGGGATCATGATGGTCATGGTTTCAAGGTGCTATGCTGTTGGTGTTTGAGGAGGCATCGATCATCGCGAGAGCGAAAGCGAGAGTCTGCGAGAGTGATGGTGATGGCAGGTGATGGCGAAGGCAGGTGACGTCATTGTACTTTTCTTCCCGTCATTTTTACCTCAACGTTCCCGCCGCCATTCCTTCGCCACGAAAGACACTCTTCAAGAGAGTTGGCTCTTTGGAAGGTGGCGTTAGTCGTTGCAGAAGACCCAAAGCAATGTCAATGATCAAGCAACTCGGGAAACTGTCGTAGAAGTGCTGGATCTTTGTATCAGGTGGTTATGTGTTGTCTTTCCTTTGATGTCGTAGTTGATAAATGTCATAACTGCTTCCATCGTATCGGAATAGATGTTCCTGAACAAGTATCTTCTGTCAGTCTAATGAAACATTTCTTCTTACTAAGTATCAATAATTACTGGGCGTTGGTACAATTTTGTTAGCGTAGAATTGAGCCATAATTCACCAAGCTCCTGTTGTGTGCATCGATACCAACTATCGCACACGACGTATTCTTGGTTTCGCCATTCATTCTTCTACCATCATTTTCTTCATCAGTTGCATCCGTCGACAGCAATAGCTCTATTTTTTCTCCCCCACATTGCATCGTTGTTTCAGAGTATTGCATGATATACTCATTGATTGCAAACACTACCGCAGATGTCATTGTTACTAGTGCACCAAAGATATTTGGACCAGTCATATGAAACTGCGCATTCGGAGAAAACACCATGGCGACTATCCACTGGGGTATGATTTTCAATTGTCCAACTAGTCCCACTGCCACAGTCGATGTCAAATGGGCAAGGAAGGTACAATTCACTTGGAAGATTAATGTTGGCAACGATCCACCGAGGACATCCAATTTTACAGACGATGATAAATTGCGAAATGCATGGAACCAACCAGCAGTGACCGGTATTTCATCACCACCATCTGATAAGCCATCCTCGACCGACTTCCTTGATCCCTCGAATATTGAAGCAAGCAACAGTGCCACAATTGCCGATATCGCAGTCTTTATTGCTGTCAATTCGACAGAACCCACTGATCCACACAGTCGATGATTCCTACTGTTACGACTACTCCCTCCCTCCTCCATTAATTCCACACATGCCGATCGTAATGTCGCTACACACAATCCCATGAGCATGGGTGATATCAAATTCACGCCAATGGCAAATATGGTAAAACTGGTCGAACTCCCATCCTCCGAATGTTGTCGTCCTACTTGTACTGTCAAAATCACCGTCCCAACAAAACATCCACATAAACATATCAAACCCAATGTGGATGTATGCTCTCCATTAATAAACCATGCACCCAATACTGTCCAAATAATGTCGGTAGATTGAAGAAGTAAATGGGTGGGAGTGGGTATGAGATGCAACCCTAAATTCATGACAGCTTTTTTGAGTCCGAATAGAAAGCCGACGGGGAAGATGATGTACAGTTTCCATAGGAAGTTGGGTCCGAAGATGCAGCTTGGTGGTGGATCAGACTGTGATAACGTGGGTACTATTGGGTTTACTGTGGATGGCACTGTTGTTGTTGCTTTGGTGAATAATTGTAATTCTTGTAGACTTCCTTCCCCTGCTCTTTCTCTACCGCTACCCCCCAAACCATCAGAACCCACTTCAACCCCACCACCATCACTACCCTTCTTCGAATAATTCACCAACCAATAATAATAATTCCCAATATTCGCACAAGTCAACATCATCGAAACACACAGTAATTGTATCCCAGCCGTAGCCATGGGATAGGGATAATATTCCTTTTGAAAAAAGTGTTTATTGTAGATGGGTATTAAAGAGACGGTGGACCAGAAAAGTGCTATGGAGGCGGTGATGGTGATTGCACGATGGTGACGGTTTGGAAATATTGATAGCTGATAATGATGATCTGTCGGAGATGATGGTAGGGTGGTGGCGGGAGGAAGGAGTACTATTGTTGTTTGAGGCGGTGGAGACGGCGGCGAGAGCGGCGACAATGACGACCGATGATGTTGTGCCTCCTCCGCTGACACCTCGATGAACATAGCTTCGTCCATTATTATTTGTGGTTAGATTACTTGTTGATTTTTCAATGGAAGCAATGCTGAAGGGAGACACGCAGCCTGTTGTCCATTCTTCATCGATCATGGTTATCAGGGTGCATGAGCGTCATGGTTCCTTTGAATTTTTGTGTCATAATTTTCTGCATGCAGTGTGTTCGCTAGCTGGAGAGTCTTCGTCCTTCCCGCTCAATCCAATAGTAATTCCTCTAACAGAATTCTTGTGGATGGGAAAGATCTCTGCAACTTCAGCAAAAGAGCGATAGTTTGTACAGTAGAGTGGTAGAAACATTCGCTGAATCGCGGGCTTCATCGGCACATCATCCACAGCCCAATCCATCATCCATCACAACCAACAACCAACGCAGAACTCCCCTCAGCACGATGATGGTCGGTGGTCGGGTATTTGAGGGCAAGGAGTACGATAGTAGTGAAACAACAACATCATGGCTCGCCTATCATTCCTAGCCAACACTCTCCAAGCATTGTCAATTATGGCATCATGGTCATACCATATCATGATGATGGCCGAAGTATCTTCATTTCGTATTTCTCCACCTTCTAAAAGTAGTACTGGCAGGCCATCCTTCATGACGACGATGACGACAACGTCGGCGATGCTGATGGCGCCAACATCCAAATCGGACATCCATACAGGTTATGCTTCATGGAAACCATTGCGCGATAAATCATTTGTCATCTGGAACGAACCATACTCGACATTATACGCACAATATTCATTGGCGACCACAAGAGCATCAACTCTCCTCCGAAGCAGCAGCAGCGGAAGCACAGACGACGACACGAAAGAAAATCAAACAACAACAACACCCTTGACACCTGAGACAATCGCTGAAATGATCGAGGTATCCTTCATTCAATCCTGTCTCCAACTCTCCCAGGGGTACATTGACGTAATCAAACTTTTCATTGTGGCTGTCAAGGCAGGATATGAAATCTCTCTTTCTCTCCACGAATTGCACACCTTGGTTACCAACTGTCCCGTAAATTCAGCTGGGAGGGATTTAATGAACGAAGAGAAGGAATTACGATATGAATGGATGAAATTGGTGTATGAATTATTGAATGCATTGAATCAAAATGCAGAGATGCAATCTGGTGATGGTGTCGGTGCAGAAGGGGGAAGTAATGCCGATGCACGGATTTCTGGAGTGGTGAAGTCCATGCTATCCATCCAACGGACACTCCTTGATGAAGAATCAAGTTCAGGTGGCAAACAAGATGCCACAGTCAGTTTGACCAATCTTACTGTCGATCAAGCACGTGCGAAAAGTAATTCCTTATCGGTATTGTATGAAACGACACTGAACAATCCAATGGAAAGGGCGATATTGACGAATGATATTCGGGTGGCAATATTGACATTTCGTGTTTTGCAAGAGGAGAGGATTTGTTTGCAGGATAAATCGAGTGGTGGCATGGAAGAACGAGTGCCTCGACCTCCCATACCTGGGACATGACATTCAGGATGAGCATGATTAATTTATCCCTCCTAACTTTCACTCTAACACTCTAGGATAACAGACTGTAAGTTGTTCGACATTTAAACATCGACCCATGTAGTATTGGCCTATGGTACGCCCCTTTCATCGAGAAGCACGAATCATCTCATCGTTATCCCTGCATACGAAAATACTTGCGTACTGCAGGCATGTTTTTGAGCAAAGCGCTCGATGTCAGCCATTTATCGTGACTTTTGGAATATCCTTTATAATGCACCAAGTATTTTGCACACCCGCCTCTTGCATCTTCTTTCACCTTCAATACCTTGGCCACATATAGATGATATTTGTCCCAAGCATAGATCTTTTCTTTGACGTTGAACGTTGTCAATGCCGGAGAATTTGCATCAGCGATGTGTGCAAATCGTGGTGATGTCCGCATGCGTGTCATCTCACTTGCTTCGTGTACGCAATCATCCAAGTAAGTAGTTTCCTTCCCGTCGGGTGAAAGAAAATCACACAGATCTGTCTTCCGACGCTTGCCCGAAATACACCACTTCACCGTCACCTTCACCTGCCTAAACACCTTCCTCCTTCTGTCCACGCAATACAACGCTTCCAAAGGCTGAGATATCGATTGCATTCCTTCTTCTACATTGGTGGTAAATCGAACGACGCTCTGTCGAGTTCGAGGCTCGACGATTTGAGGTACTCGTTCAGGCATTTGGACTCTTTTGCGTTTGTTTGATTTCAGTTGAGTCCTTCCACCTTCGAATATATGTTGATTACTTGTCACAAGTCTCTTACGGTTATCTGACATTGTCTCATCCCACAGAGCTTCTCCGCATATGTTACGAAGTGAACGAGTTGTACAGATTTCAAGGAGATGACTTGCGTTATCAGTGAGCTGAATGAAACTCTTCCAGTACTCTGTCAGTATGACTGAATAGGAAAACACTTCAAGTTCCTCAAATGCATCAGGTGATATCGACATCGCAATTTTGTCGTTTACTGGAAAGCTTTCCATCGGGAGCTCTGTCTCAGCATTGTCACTCTTTGAACTCACGCTCGGTGTGTTTTGGCATGCAAATACTTGTGTTGAGGGATGGCACGGTGCACTAGAATATGTATGCATCGTCGTCGTTCCCTTCACTCTGAGAAGGCCGGCAGAACTTGCAACACTTTGAGTATTGCATCTGGCAACCGTCTCATTCAAAAGTCTTGGTAACTTATCCAAAAAGTTAAACCGACGAGGCTCAAGCACCAATTCGTGCTTACGTCCATGCGAGAGTTGAATCTTTTCCAATAGATCCTGTAAATTCAAGCGGTTGTAATAATTGTCGTTTTGACCAGTAGAATTCAATTCTAATTTCGGGTTTCGTTCAAGGTGAAAAGTAAACTGAGTGCCACCAGCAGGAATGCCATCATTAATCGCGCCAACCAGGTTGCCGTTTGCATCCCATGCTTTGGTCACAACATCTGTTTTCATGAGTACAAGTGAGAGTTAGAAAGAGACAGGCCAAGTGCATTCATAAATGAACTCTTTACGTACACAGCCCATCATATCGGTAAGACGTTCGGCCGCCATCAAGCTCCGGTGGGGCGTATTTCGTATTAAGGTTGGATGAACGAAAGACTCGAATCGGGTGTGTTTTAGAATAGCTCAAACAGAGTGCTCCACCACCTACAAGTTTGCATCACAGCACATGAATAAGTAAAAAGGCAAACCACAAATGAGGAATGAGTGAATTGTCACAAAACTTTCCTTGCTTCCGACTACTCGTATACCTCAACCATTGCAACCCTGTTGAATTGATAAGATGTTTAGTATATTAACATGCGCAAGCAAGATACTTCTAGTCTTCATTGCACTCACCGTCTTCCTCTCGTAAGCCAGGGTCTTGTCGACTGACAACAATTGAATCCGATCCAAGTTTCATACTTCCGTTAATGCCACGTTGGTCTGCCCTATGTGCACGTGACGTAAAAAGGAACCGCCTACTATGACATGATCCCTCGACAACTCCTCGTGGATGGCCAAATGATACTAATCTTAAAGTAGAGAATGCAATGCGCGTTTTGCAATAGGGTATCAGGTACTGATATGTTGAGTGGAAGTTCGAAAAAGTACTTAGCTGCATACGAACTCACGGAGCTTTGGCCCTCATCCGCGAGAGAAATGACACAAAGTTTGATATTGCTGTTTGCGAATACTCGGGCATTTCGGTGAGAGCTACACCTGTGTCGACGGGAACTATTGCCTCATTGCCGTGCCTAAAGATCAACACAAACCTATGTGCTGTACTCCCAATTCTTTTAGGTAGGGCATGCTCGTACCCAGCCTGCATTATGCCATCCATTACATAACCATCGCCTTCACCTATATAGAGCTGAATTTCTTCATCTCCGTCAGACAATTGTTTTGCTCTTTTGGTTGGCCGAACACGGATTGTTCTGGGTTCACCTGGAGCATCGATAACAACACACAGAACAACAGATTCGCCTTCGAATATTTTTCATTGCAAAGAAGAGGTAAGAACGCGCAACAAACAGTGCTAACATCGCTGTACAACGACATTTGGTGGTTTCAGTAACCAGTGCTTACCTTGAGTGTCATCTGCATGCCACCCTATGCTGTCCTCTCCATCTTTGTAAACAATTAGATCGACACCAATACCCCATTGATCATGAGGCAGCTTGTACATTCTCGCAAGATCCTTCGCGCAACTTGCAACTTCAGGTACACATTCAATCGGAAGTGCTTTCATCTTTATCCCATGGTACATGTATCCAACGTTTGATTGTGCTGCTTTGGATGAGAGTAGAACGTGGAACCTCGGCTCATTAAATATTTGACTCCGTGAGTATTGCCGGTATAATTTGCATTGTTTCATCGCCTTTGAGAGAGCCATTCTCTTTTCATGCGGAAGTATGTTTGTATGAACACGGATCTTTCCTCCGCGGCTCAGTGGAATATCTATTGTCGACGTACGCTGAGAAACATCCTCGTGTAGACCTGAGCCAGCATAAATATCAGACCAAGCACTGTAGGATGCATTAGTTTCATTGTACCGCCTAATACGACCAATTATACGACCCGAGTTTGTTGTATTGACGTGGACATGAGAACTGGTGGAGAGTGACGAAGCAATTCCTGCATCTAACGAAGATCCTCCATGTGAGGAATCTATTGTCGCCATTCTTGTTGCAACCGTAGCAAGCAAATCCATATTTTGCATGATGAGAGAAGTGGCACCCGCAATGCTTCCATTATTGACAGTAGCATAGCTAGGAGCGGGTTGGAAGTGTAGCGAACCTTGTCCGTTTGTAACACTATCATGAGGCAACGCCCAATTCAAATACTGCATGCTGGCCAAATCATGCATGATGTGAGTATTGACAGCTGCAATAACCTGACCATTCCCAGGGAGAGCGTTTTGAAAGTATGGAGAGTGGGTAATATTATCATGATGATATGGTGTTGTGCACTGTTTGCACCGACTCTGTTCCAAATGACCGGCTATGACCCCATTGCAATTGCAAAGATTCTCCCCACGCAGCTGCTTATATTGCAGTCAAGTAAGTAATCATTAGAAGAAAAGCAGCAAACACGTGAACGTGATAGTTGTGAATATTATGGCAGGATAAATCTGAATTAGCGTGCACCAAGTACTGTGCAAAGTTCTCACCGTCGCATCTGCTCCGGCATCAGTCGGCGAGGATGATGCCGATACCGATGTTGACGGTGCATTTTCGCCACATCGTGGCCCGCGAAGATTCTGGTCGTCAACTGTGGCTCTCTTAAGAGAGATGGTCGCATACACTCGAGGGATCAGAAGGAGAGCATTGCCATACATCGTCAGATAATAATTTGGTTCTCTTTCCTTGTCGGTGAACTTTGGGTAATGTTGATGGTGACGTTGGATGTGGTTGATGTGCCTAGGATTTCAGAAATGAGCGATGCCAATAATGATTCCTACGTGAATTCTACGTGATGCCAGCTCTTGGCTTGGGTGCTTACTTCGTCCTCCATCCTCTATCCGTGTTCCGAGATGTCGTTATTGTGCATGGTCATCAAACTCTGCACAACAATGGATTCATCGGAGCCATGACAAAGCGCTAAGAATGTGCAAATAAATTTGCACATGCCCCAATGAGATATGAAATAATAACTGGTGCAGGTAAAAGAGAAGCACTTAAAAGTTTTACCTGCATGATCAATTCCACCGTGACCGCGATTGTACATAATCGAACCAGTACCATTCTCCAATAGTGTTCAACACATTATTTTGATGAATATCTCAATAGCAAGTGAATACTGGATCCTTAAACTTCCATCAACACTATCCAAGCATTATTTCGCAAAACGACCAATGAATCTCATGACTGTCCCTGAAGTGTGATGACAATACGTCGCGTATGCCCACCACCCCATCCACCTTGATCACGATGCTCATTAAGATAAATTCCTACGAAAACAACGTACATTGAATGCAGTTAATACCTCATCGATCGGAGTCATAACACATAGACCAATGTATCATAATGTGATTGTCACGTTGTTTCACCCACCTTGCCATGTGCCCAATGCTAATCGACCATTCCGAATCTTTTGTTGGTTTACCACAGTGTTTGTAGATTGATTGGATAAGTGGTAACAGCATAAACCCTATTAGAGCATCTGTTCTTCGGAAGAATTCGAACTCTTATTATCATCCACTTACTGGAATATTCAGACTGGGACCCATCAAACTAGCCTTGACATGTCCGGGCATATCATCCTCCCCCTCCATGGTATGATGAAATGTCCCATCTCGTGTCCAACTACCAGGAACAATTTTGTTGAGTGCCACTTCCATATCCCTAGTACGAATGCAATCGAAGCAGAGAGGCGGTGCCGAGCAAGTGAACGATATTGGAAATTCACATCGCCGTCATTGAAATTGAAATACGGTACAAAAAGTCTCACCGTCGAACATCCGGATCGGCATTCTCATTAATAGTCAAACTTGCTGAGGTATGTTGAATGAATAGATTGGCCATACCAATTTTAATACTTGCCATATCGCTACCAATGGCCTTGTTCACCTCGGATGTTATGAGATGACACCCACGCGAGGGAGCGGTGATGCTAATTTCATGTTGAAACCATTTAGGGATGGATGATGTCATGATGTTGTTGTCGTTACTGCTTCTGCTACTGCTGCTGCTGCAAAGAGAAGTGGAGGTCGTGGTGGTGGGTGAAAAACAAGTTGATGAAGACGCGCGATCTTTGGCAGGATGATGATGAGACGGAGACGGATCTCTGGGCGACTGGGCGCGAGCGGATGAAACGAATGCAAATGAAACAGCGGTGGATATGAGCAGCAGAATGGTGATTGCCAACTTCTTAATCATCGTGTAGGTGAATCGCAATAGATATGACGATCTAACAGCTTGAGCCATTGGCCGTGGCCGTCATTGCGATGGGATGGTGAATGCGACGGTGGATGTGTTGCCTGTGCGTGGTGATCTGTCTGGCTTGCTCCACGTGGCAAGAGGGTGAGACTTGCTCCACGTGGCAGGAGGCTACACCCTGACACGTGGAAGCGGCAGCACTTTGGCACACCCTGACACGTGGAAGCTTCTGTCTGAGACTTCATCTGTCTGGCGTCGAATTTAATGACTAGTGAGTCTGTGAGACAAGCGAGCCTACTGGCATTTCGGACGTCATGGTCATGGTCATTTTATTCGAGAATCACAGCACGATAGATGAAGAGATGACGTCGATGACGATTCCGTCAAAGAATCAATGATAAGTCGTTGCGATGCCCATGCCATAGAGCATTCACACCTCCAAACCCAAACGAATCTGTATTGCTATTGCATCATGACGACGTGCCGCAGTATCGCCATTCGAACTGCAATAATTTCGCTCTTGGCATTTTCAGTGGAAGGCGTGTCATCATCGTCGACGCCGCCGCGCCAGCAACTCTACGTTCGTCGTAAAGCTGTATCAAGTCGACAACGAAATGATACAGTAATTGCGTTCCAACAATACGATTGTTCTCATGGCTCGATATTTGCATCACCAGCACCATTATCAGCGTCATCAAGAGCGAAGCAACGATGCGACAACATCATTACCAACACTATTTGCAACAACAACAACAACATCAATAACAATCTCCGCAATAGGCATCATCATCGCCACAAGAATAGCATGATACTACTCAACAAAATGATCAAAAACAATGATGACGAAGGTGCCTCCACCTCCTCTGCATCTTTTCTCTCCACCGATAAGGCAAAAGTTACCTTCCAAAATCGCAACACCATGTCCAACTCCAATAACAGTCGACTACTCTCCAACACCCTCTCTCCCATGGATCAGTTCCTACTAACACTAACATCCGATCGAACCTCCCTCCTTCTAGGTTCGATAGGTATAATCCTCCTACTATTGAATCGACTACTTACCTTCCCCGATGGTAATGTTTTGTATGAAGCATCCCGAAGTCGAATGGATTTATTGGGAGTGTTTGCTGCCGGGAGTGTATTGTTGAATGGTATTACCAAATTGGATGTGGAGAGTGTTCGGGCGGAGAAGGTTGTGTTGGAGGGAAGGATTGTGGAGGAGGTGATGTGGGACGTTGGTACACTTCTCGGGGAGGAGGATACGTTCCGATCAATCGTTGAGTGGGCATTACTTTCATATCTCAAATGCACCCCGGCCAAAACTGCCATTCTTCTCACCAAGCGTGTTTCGCCGCAACAAGAAGGTAGCAATAGTGCACAATGGCTGGCCTTGGCTAGAGTTGGCGTCGTTCCGTTCAAATCAAAAATACCAAACAAAACTCCAATCCTCGATCGGATGTTCAGCGGTGATAGTAGTATCAAAGGCGGGACTGTGGGTGGAGCAGACGTAGCAGTTGGAACGGCAGCGGGAAATAGAAAGGGAGGGCCGAAGGAGTCCTACTTGCCCACATTGCAAGCACTCCCGGGTAAGGTAGAGTTTACATATTTGCCATCGAATGCACAAGAGGCGTTGATATTATCCGTTTCATCACCATCGACAAGTGGTGCTGCTACTGCTGAAAGATGGAATTATGCTGTAGTGTTGGGTGGGGATGTTGCCAAGAGTTTTGCTCCCAGAGATGTTGCATGGTGTAAAGAGATTGCCTCTTGGATCGGGGACCTCGTGTAGAGTACAACGTAATTCTCGATAGTGACATCCATCAACGATCGTCGACTTTGACGATCCATTAAGTTTATTAAATGATCTATCACAAACTCAGTCTCGTCAGCGTATCCTTACTCTATCTCAACCCCGACAATCTGCCCTCACTCAAATCGCGCATTCTTCCACATTTAGCCAACTTTCAATACCTTGACCTCAAATACCAAGTCAGAATCCGGAGGAATGTCGTCTCCAGCACCCTTCGAGCCATAGCCAAGATTACTGGGAATCGTAATTACTCTCTCTCCACCCGCCCTCATCCCTTCGAGACCACGTTCCAATCCTAGAAGTCAAGTTTGAGACGAGAGAACAAGCTTTGAGAACATGCGATCACATCGTTGTGGAAAACAACATCACCGACTCGGATCTCTTACCTCTGATGACCTCTCCGGTTCCCTGACGAAATACAAGTGGATGCTGCTTACTATGATTCTTGTCAAAAGCTTTCCCAGTCGAGCGGAGTGTTCCAGTGTAATGCAACGATATTCTTTTCCCAGGTTTCACGGGTGCACCCGCTCCAAGAACCACGTCAGATACGATCAATCCACCCGCAAGACGACGTTCTCGCGTTTGTGTACTAGTTGAGTTTTGTTCCATAGCTTTTTCCTTCTTCAATTGTTTCTTTGACTTCTTTGTCTGAGGTTCGTTGTTGTTGTCGCTATTCTTCGTCTCGTCCTCATCGTTGCGTGCAGCCGCCAATGTCTCCTCAAGTTGCTTGGCCTTCTCCTGAGCAAGCTTCTTTCGTTGAGCTTTTGTCAATTTACTGTTATCACCAGTATTGCTCTGTGATTCGGCTGCAATGTTCGTAGTCGAATCCATCACAACATCCTTCACATTCTCATCCTGCTTCCTCTTTCTTGATGAAGACGACCCCTCTGTAGCGCCTTTTGGTTGCATCTTTTCCGAATCTTTAATCTGTCCCTCCACCACCACATCCTCCTCCTCTTCATCTTCCATTCCCTCCTCCTCATCTTCGTCGTCTTCGTCATCCTCCCCTTCTGATGTTCCTGACATGAATGCATCCGCGTACGGGAAATAGTCATCATCGTCGTCATCTTCATCATAATCATACAAATATTTCGATGGCTCAATTACTCCAAACACATTAATCTTGTCGTCCAGATTCACGCATGGAAGAGCCCCCGCTCTAAAATCAACTTTACACGGTCCAACCACCTTCAAATTCACAACATTTGATGGCATTAGTCCCATCCCTCCCCTCTTCGTGTCAAGAAAGTTGCATAGAGCCAAGAACTGGCCATCTTTCTCATCGTCGTTATCGTCATTGTCATCATACACGCATCTATACATCAATCTCGCCCTATGAAATGCACAATCCAATACATCCAAACACACCGAGGATATAGTCAATATACTCCCACTCGCAATTTCTACACTACAAATATGTTGATTGGGATCCTTCGTGGGTGTGAGTGCGATAATTGGAATAGACAAGGCGATATTTCTCGGCCCGACGTCGCTGAATATTGTTTTCGTAGAGGAAAAGTATTTGCCATAATTCTCTTCATCTTCTGAATTAAACGCCTCCTCTTCATCAATTTCCTCATCGTTGCCATCATCGAGCTTGGATAGTTCGTCGAGTGTCATGCCTTGGTATTTCTCCAGGGAGGAGGTAGTAGATTGCCCCTTCTTCGATTTGGATTTGGAAACTGATGGCATGTTGCTTTTGCTCTCTCTATCTCTGTTACCTATCTGAGTTGCACGGTGTTGTTGGAGCGATACTGGTCGCTTCGAGGAGGTAATGCCTCTGCCATCCATCCATGGTGGACATAAAACCATCTCGTTGTGTTGGTGGTTGATTGGTTGTGGGCTCGTCGGTGGGAGGCACAAGACAGACGACGGATGGTTCAGAGGAACAGTACACAGACCTACTTATGAATTCCGACGATGTATTTTACGAATGAGACCAATTCAATTCAAATGCGAGAAAGATAAAGTAGGAACTAGTATCCGTACAGAGGAGCTCGTGAAATTTGAATCAAACTCGGCAGTTTGGCGGGAAACATTCTTTGCAAGTCGAGTCGAAGTGAAAAATAACAACCATCGACTAATAATCTCAACTTTCATTGGTCAATGTCCATGAAATAATGATGATAAATGCAGATGAATGCCACATCGCCCTCATCTGACGGTCGTCTGTACTAGCTGCATAATAATCATCGTTTGATGTCAGCTCGTGGCTTGGCAAAGGAAGACAACGACAAAGCAGCAGCCGCATCAGAATTACTCTCATCGCAGAGATTTTCGAATTCGTATGGATCTTGTTGTGCCACCTCCTCCACCACTACGCCCACAACAACCAGACATCCACGGTCGCTACTTTCGAATCTCCTAATGAATTCTACCGACTCTTTCGTTTCTTCTACAAATATTGCAACTACTACTACCGACTCTGCTCTTGACATTGACGCAGCATTAGAATTGGACAACAATTCCGCGCAGACTAATTCCACTGACGACTCGGACACAGTTCAAATAATTGCCAACCGAAAAGAAGAGCACGACGAAAGCATACTCAACATCCAAGAGATATCTACAAATAATACTCCAATGGCACGCAGAATACCCTCCATCCTCATGTCGCGAATCAACACACTCTGCATTCTACTCACTCCATGCATCAATCGATTTCTTCAACAACCCGTGCTCGCCGACAAATTATCCCATTATGCATTCCTAAACACAATCCTACTCAATGGCAAATACCTCCCCATTGGATTCTTCGGTGCCTACATCCTCTTCCTATCCGTTTTCTGGATTCCACTATGGGTACTTTCCCAACTACTCACCGAAATAGGGGTGTACCTACTACTACTCTCCTGCCTAATCTTCGGCGGAAGAGCCTTATTGCGTCTACTAGCCTTTCCCGGGACCAATGTTCGAGTGTATGGAGAAATTGAGAATGAATTTGCCAAGTATAGTTGTAAGATGTTGGAGGGGGCATCGAATGCCATGGAGGAATTTGCCAAATCATTGCTTGGACTTTCTTCTACTGCTGCATCTACTTCGATATTGACTTCGTCGTCGTCCAATGAAGGAATTGACACAGTGGATCTCCTCAGAACCAACTACAAACGTGTCGAAATTTATAAAAATCAAGTATTGGGTGTATTTTGGGAAGTGTTGCATTGTTTATATGAAGACCATGGGGAGGGAACTGCGAGCAACAACAATGTGCAACATCGGAGATCATGCAGTACGAATGGTTACCACCACGTGGGTGAACAAATATCTGCATGTAAGGAGACATGCAAACGTAACTTTTGCTGTGAGCGAACATCAACGCGACATACCAATGGAAATGAACTATCGAATAATGACGATATCGGTGAGACTTCGGAGTTGAGTACCAATCTTTGCCATAGTCCTGTCACTACCGACAATGGTACCTTGGATTGTCCTTCTATCATGACAACGCGATACGGGAACAATCCACTGGTGGGGGATATTGGAAATTTGGCCAATCTTACACCACAGGCACGATCAAATGGACGAGAACTCTACGCACTCCTTGGTTTGGTTCTGGATGATATATGCACGTTGGAAACTTCGGCGTGCAGTATATTACGCAATTTGGAGAATGAGAACAAGCTAAATAATCTAACAATCTCCAAAGACACTATCGAGTATGCAACGAAAATGATCGAACGTGCAGTAGAGTTACGAGAATTCATCTCGCGGATTAAACTCTCCTCAGATACAGATGACAATGAGAATGACGAGAAAGTCGGTGCAGATGCGGTTAGACATCATCTCGAAGAGCAAGGGAATAATTTAACGTCATCCTCCGTAATTGGTATGGTATCGTCGGCGGTGCAAGCCTTTGTCAATATGATAGACCCTCCTCCACACAACAGTATATTTGGTCTCGACGTGGTCCGTGGCTGCTTCTTGGCACGGTATGTTGGAGCGAAGCAATTTTGGGTAAAAAGAATGAGTGGTTCCAGTGTTTGTGGTAGAAATGGAAAACTGGATGTGGTCATGATTCCATCATGGGGAAGAATTGGACGCAATACTGATGTTGTTGATAATGTTATCCCATTGTCGCCACGTAAGGATCGAAATGAAAGCATCGCAGGAACTGCACGGGCCGATAGCATCAAAAAAGTCAGAAAGGCAGTATTGTACTGCAATCCTAATGCAGGCTTGGTGGAGGTGGCTACTGGTATGGGTCTTACTGGAGGAAATGTCCATAAAACCAATGATGGTGACGATGATACAGGCCCGTGAGTTCCAATATCATTTTTGTGTGGCTATTTGTTTTTCATATTTCTTTTCTAACCTGCATGGCGTTGTTTTACCGAGCAGCACCTGTTGGACGGAGCATTACATAGAACATGGATATGATGTGTATTTATTCAATTATGCGGGATACGGTCGCAGCTACGGAGGAAGTGACTTGAACAATCCGACACATGAATTCAGCCACGGGTTCCTAGGTTCGATGAAGCGATGCCTTTTTTCTGCGTTTCTAGCTTTCAAGCCATCTTCAGAATCTCTCAAGCTCGATGCTCTTGCTGTTGCGCGACATCTCGTCGAAGTTGTCGAAGTTGACGAGCTAATAATACACGGAGAAAGCATTGGAGGGATGGCAGCAGCTGGTGCAGCGAAAACTTTAAGTGTACTGACGTCAAAACCAAAGTCGTCACTCCTTCTTTTTTGTGATCGAACATTTAGCAATTTGGAAGGAGTGGCTCAGAGACTTGTTGGGAGATGGACTGGGAACGCAATACGCCTCCTAACACCCGGATGGAGCACCAACGTGGCTCGTGATTTCATAGCAGCGAGATGTCCAAAAATCGTAGCACAGGATTGTGCAGACGAGATTATTCATGACTATTCGTCACTGAAGTCGGGAGTATCTTTTGCAGGAGAATTGACCAAAGGTCAGACCAATAATGTAGGTTGGATGATGCCACCGCCGATTGAGTATCAGATTGCAGATTTAGACAACGTCAGCATCATAAATGGTAGATGCAACACACACCAAGTCAGAACCTCGCCGACCTGGCCTTCCGACAAGCACATCTCATGGTGTGAAGCGCATCACTTTGCAGCCTGCGTCAGACGAATTGGGAAGTTAGCTACTACTGCGAAGAAGCGTTTGCGCGGAGCGCTTGGAGAATCAGGGCATTCGAGCGATGAAGCTGAAGGAATTGAAGTTTCACTTGCTTCTGAGGAATCATCATTGCAGCTCTACCCGACAAAAAACAAAGGTGTTCCGTTACAGAAAACAACTGAGGCGGATGCGCTTCTTAAGCTGTGGAAGGTACTTGCTTGCTGCGATGGTTTGTGTGGTAATCCTCTCGGACATGCTATCAAAGAAGGCTCGGACTGCACTATTTCGTGGCTCTGTACTGCTGTTATATTTGGACCACAGATAGTTGCGGGAAACGCCGAAAAACGATGGGATATACAACTTCCAAACAATACATCAACTAATTCTGATTTCAGTCATGGCATACTTCCAGAGGACTTCGATTTGAGACCTCGGGGGTACAAATGGGTTGAAGACGCCACATCGAAGTACCCCACACCTCTACCTGAGACATTGGCGTCGCTGAAATCGATGGCTTCACCGACAAATAATGCGCTCGTTGAAGGTTTGTGTTCTTATCATTTTTTGTTTATTATGTGAGCATGTTCGTCTCTGAACTCATTCTCTCGCTTACTAATGCAATCCCAGTCCAATCGGAGTTGAGTTATGTCATTGGCATGCTGGAGTATGTTGTAGAGAGAATTAGTTCCAAAGAAAGCATGATTTTCGCACGTCGACGAAGGAGTGGAGGCGAGGAGGAACGCGGGTTCATCTCGACTGGATGTTTCCTAAATCTGAAATGCGGTCACAACAATCAATACTCTCCCGATGAACGCGATAGATTAATGCACTTGATCTGCAGGGCATCAGGCGATTCTGTTTAAGCAACATAAAATAGTAACAGAGACATACCGTGTCCTTTCAACATTGGATAGTGAGGAACGTTCGTATTTAGCTGACGGACTGGGACAACGTAAACCTAAAAATAATGGAGCAGCTCATTGTGGATGATTGAGATAGTTGGTTGGTTGGTTGGTTGGGCGCAACAATTTTGGCGCGGCCAGGGACTTTTCCGCCTGATCTTCCAGATGTTCCTACTAATTCCTCAGTTGACTTTTTGAATTTTAAGATTTGAATTAAAATCCGAATTTTGTTCATACGTTGGAGTTCGTATGTAGTCTATTGAAGTGTTCCTACTGTATCGTACTTTGCCGCCTGACGGTGACGCTCGCTGACGTCACATTGAACGATCTTTCGTCGTCATCGTCTCCAATATTCACCTTCATCCACCCAACGTCACCACCTCGCCTCGTGCTCGACCATGATATTGAGCCGGAACGGCAGTAGTAGGTAGTAGTGGGAGTACTTGCCATAGCTTGCCATACGATTTTGAATAGTTGACTCTTGAAGATCCAGGTCCACTTTGATCCATTTTTGAAGTCTGGATCTCTGTTGTCGCCATCGACACTTTGTGCAAAGTGCAAAGCCATGCGGATATTCATTTCTTCCTTCGTGATTTTCCTCCAGCTTTCACCATCACTCGCATTCTCGTTTTCATCAATTCAACGAAGGCGATCTGCTGTTGCATGTGTAAACGAACGTAGACCAGTGTCAGTGGGAGCGGGGAATGATCAACTCGATATAAATGCACATAATCATGATCGTCTGCTGGATGACAACCATAATTTATCTGTTGTCGACGGCAACATCGGCTCAACCAAGAAAGGGTCTATTGCGGCAGGTGTATTGGGAGCGGCCACAGCGCAGTTTAGTGCAACCAAGGTATGTCAAGTTGTAAATACATTAATTTGCTAGTGACGTATTGGTTCGATATTTCTCAACCATTGTTCCGTATGCAGGCATTTGCTGTAGTGGGTCTGGCAGGAGTAATTACCACCGGTTCAGTTGATGACATCACCTACCAAGATTCACGACATATCAGAGATGAAACATCAGCTGAGTCTTCTGTTGTTGTAAACAAGCAATCCTCGATACTGAAAACATCACCATCTTCTCGAATATCATCCGTTACACTGTCAAGTAATATTTTAGCAGATACTAGCATAGACGACACCTCAATTTTGGATAAAATGATCGAAAAAATGGCAAGCGTCAATGAAAAGGCACAGGCAGAAAGAATCGATGAGGCAGGTATGAAACGAAAGATACAGGACATAAAGGAAAAAGCGCTGGAAGATGTTCCAATTATTGCGAAGCAGGCAGATAAAGAGAAATTGAATACAGAGCCAGAAAGTATTCCTACTGAGCAATCAACGCGTGCATTGGACGATGACATGCTGGAAAAAGATACTCCTGTAGAACAAAGTTCCCGAGTAGAGGAGGGCGATCGGTTGAAAGAGCAACAGGAAGCAGGGCGTTTGGCACTAGAGCAACGGGCTCGGGACGAGACGGATGCACTTCTGAAGGAGCAACAGGAAGCAAAGAGAATTGCAGCTGAGCAAAAAGCCCAAGAAGAGGCAGATGCTAGATTGAAGGAACAGCAGGAGGCAGAGCGAGTGGCCGCCGAGCAAAAGGCCCGAGCAGAGGCGGATGCACGGCTGAAAGAACAGCAGGAGGCAGAGCGTGTATCTGCAGAGCAAAAGGCCAGAGCAGAGGCAGATCGGCTGAAGGAACAACAGGAGGCGGAGCGAGTGGCAGCAGAGCAAAAGGCCAAAGCAGAGGCAGATGCACGGCTGAAGGAGCAACAGGAGGCAGAGCGTGTATCTGCAGAGCAAAAGGCCAGAGCAGAGGCAGATGCACGGCTGAAGGAGCAACAGGAGGCAGAACGTGTGGCTGCAGAACAAAAGGCCAAAACAGAGGCGGAAGCACTGCTGAAGGAACAACAGGAGGCGGATCGAGTGGCTGCCAAGCAAAGGGCCCGAGAAGAGGCGGAAGCACGGCTGAAAGAACAGCAGGAGGCAGAGCGTGTAGCTGCTGAACAAAAGGCGCGTGACGAGGAAATCGCAGTACTAAAAGCACAACTGGAAGCAGAGCGTCAGGAGACAGAGCGTATAGCTGCTGAACAAAAAACGCGTGAAGAGGCCATGGTGATGCTTAAACAGCAACAAGAGGCAGAACGAGTGGCCGCTGAAGCTGCGAGGATTGCAGAGCAAGAGAAACTTCAACAGGAACGCGAAGTTGCAAGAATAGAGGCGGAGCGAGTCGCTGAGGAAAGACTTCTAGCTAAGTTGGAAAAGGAGGAAAAGACTCTCATCGACTCCATATCCAAACTTGTGGCACAGGTTCAAAGACAAGAGCAGGAAAGTGCTAAGATAGAAGTTGACCGTCGTCGTCAAGAGGAAGTTCTCGCGAAGTTGGAATCCGAAGAAAAGGCGCGTACAGAGCAAATTGAACGAATTGATGCACAAGTGATTAAACTCGAGAAGGAGGCCGATGAGGCAAAAGCTGTATTAGAGAGGCTGAAGAAAGTTGAACAATCCAGAGAGGATGAGGCAAACAAGGCGATGGAAGCAAGAAAGTCACTAGTTGCAAAAATCGATTCAATAAAGTCGTTACCATCAAAGACGCTGTCAGACTTCAATTTAAGGACTCCTCAGTTCCAAGGGTCTCTGGAACTCTTCAAATCGAATTTCCCATCAATCCCTTCACTTGATGGAATAAATTCTCTTGAGATCCCCAAATCAAAAGTTGTTGCGTCGATGCCTTCTCCATCTAGTGGACAGAAGATTCTGGTAGAATCGCAGGCCTCTGTCAAAGACATGATCAAAAACGTTCCAGAATATGCAGTGACGTGGGGTGCGTCAGCGGTGTTGGCACTTGGTGTCATCACAGTAGGATTTGCATTGCGTGGAGAAGGAGACGATGATGATCAAAATGGATACAACGATGATAGTAACGTATCTACTCCCTATGGATTGAGAGGACAAGGAGGTTTGTATTCTCCAACATCATCACCATTCAATGGACAAAGCAATCCTTTTTCGAAGTCATCGTCTTCTGGTATGCCTTTGCAGAGCAGTTCGTTTGGGAATACTAAATCATCATTCGGTAGTCCAAAATCGCAAGGATTTGGTATGTCCGGGATGGGTTCTGGATCAGGCTTCACCGGTTCACCACCGTCCATAACATTCCAGCCGCCACTCAAAGGCTCCACGATGGGTGGTAATGGACCTGGATTAGGAGGTTTCGCTCGACCAAAAGGAGGGTCATTCGGTAGCAAAACATCGTTTGGTGGAATGCCAGGAGGTGTAGGTGGGCTCCCTACGGGTATGCCATTGGGAAAGCAGGGGGGCAATGCAGGCGGTAATACATTCACAAATTCCCAGCCGTCGTTCGCAAAAGGTACAATGAAAGGATCAAGTAGCAGTTTTGGCAACAATCAAGTAGTGAAATCGGGATCGCCGACAGGTATGCCATTCGGCCAAAAAGGAGGTGGAGGTAGCACTATGCCATCAGCATCAAAGTTTGGTGCAAAAGGATCGAGTGGATTCGGTAGCATGCAAGGAGGAGGGCTGGGAGGAGGAGGGCCTGGTCTTTCCTCTACTAGTATGCCATTCGGCCAAAACGGAGGTGGTGGTTTGTCATCAGTGTCAAAAGCTTCTTCAGGTACTACCAATTCGCCACCGTTTCCAACAGGACCAATGAAAGGATCAACTGGTTTCGGTAGCATGCAAGGAGGAGGACTAGGAGGTGGTCCCGGGCTCACTCCAGGTATGCCATTACCAAAGTCAAGCACTTTTGGAGGCAACCCACCGCCGTTCGGTGGTGCAAATGGAACAATGAAAGGTGCAAGCGCATTCAAAAGTGGGCCTGGTTTCCAGTCAGGCATGCAAAAGGGAGGTGATGGTGGCGATGGCAGTGGCTTTTCATCAGTATCAAAGACTTCTTCTGGCAACCCACCGCCGTTTCCAACAGGACCAATGAAAGGATCCGGCTCTGGCTTTACTGGAGCTCCGAAGTCGTACGGTAAATCATCGTTCAAAAAGGGATGAGAGTCGATTTTTTGGACTTGAATTCATAACGCAAGAGTGTCGGTGGTGTGTACAGTACAAATAGCTCCTTTGTGAGAGCAACGAGCGATAGATAACAATTGGTTGGATTAGATTGAGGACACAGCATAATTTGTTGACTCTTCTGGTCGAAACGACGTGATAAAGTCGAACTGCACTTGTCAGCGAGGTCTAGGATGAGATTATCTTTATATTCCTCGTTATCGAGTAGAGTAGCAGCGTGTGTGTTGCTCCCAACTAAAGTACCAACCAACACGTTCTCCGATACATGATCAATAACCGTATGGTATGAGTGTCAAGATCACTTATAAGTCTTCCTTCACATAGTCTCCCTTGACCTGTGATAGAGCAAAGAAGAAGAAACAGACATCGTTCAGCGGGAGGAATTCGAACGAAGCGATTCCCAATGCCCTTCCATTGCCATTCCAATGAAAAAAACATGGCGCGGTCTTTCCATTCCATTCTCACCTTCAATAATTCTAGAGTGAACACCAATACAGCACCACCGGGAATAGCCCCTCCAGCACCGCTATCACCATATCCCAATTCCGAGGGAATGTAAAGTTCCCACTTCGCACCTTCCTTCATTAGCTGCATTGCCTCGGTCCATCCCCTTCACAAAGAGAGTTGGTGGTATTAAGTTGCAACAAAGATATCATGTTGAGTAAGAATCTAAATGCGGTATGTGTTGACGGAAGATATGAGATAATGAGTTGGGAGAGTTTCTACTCACCTGATCACTTGATTAGGCGCAAAGGTCAATGGTTGACCACGCTTGTAGGATGAGTCGAACTCGGTGCCATCGATGAGTGCCCCCCAATAATCGCTGTAGTACAAAATACGTTAATTAAGTCGATATGAAGAGAACGACATGATGCAGGTGCAGCAAATATGGAAATTCTTTCAAGCTAATAGAATCTTACCATTCACAGGGTGAATTGATGGTGGGCGTTTTGCCATCGGCTTGGTGATTTGTGTGCACGATGCGAGATTAATGGTGAGACGATGGTCATCTGCAAATGCCGCCGCCGCCGCCGACCCAACTGATAACACTCATGACGAAAAAAACTCACCATTCCCAGGACGGATTTCTTTGTAGAGCAATCCACTTGGTAGAGTTACCACTCCCTCCTCTTTCCCCTTCGCCGCAAGGTAGGCGAGCCCTGAAATAATTTCGACAGGCAGCGGTATCAACGAGTCGATGAGAATGACTATGCACAATGGAATGGCATCGAGAGACAATATACAGAAATATATATTTGACGAACCTTCCGCGGAAGTACCCGCAAGGACAGAGCAAAGTGAGAGCAGGCCGCAGAGGAGCGCTAATAGGATGGTGAATAATTTGGCGGTCATGGTGTGTTTGTTTTGTTGCTGTTGCTTGCTGTTGCTGTGCGCGGTGTTGTTGCGGCGGGGCCGGTTTGTGGAAAGATCCAAAAGATATGGCGCCAAATGAGGATCCAGTCAACGGACAGACTTGTTGCTCGGCGATCCCGCTGTTCGTGCGCCGCCGCCGCCGCCGACGACGGCCCACACCAACACCATGAACAATGGCCATGATATTATCATGAATGTCGTCTCGTCGGACCAAACAATCGCCCATGCCATTGCGTCTACCTAATCTCATTCGAGCAAGGCTTGTTATTTGCTCCGTCTCGGTCGTAATTTTGGGGCTAGTGTGTTATTTGGTGAGTGAGAATATCGTCGGGAGATGAACAAAAAATGATCGAGCATCTGAGTTCTGAGAGTCGTCGATCCTATTTATCTATTTCGAGTGCTAACATTCGCATGTATATTTGATTAATATCCGTTGCTTTAGGTGGTTGCAACAATCATGGGCCGTCCACAGTATTTGTACTATGATGAGGATGGCATCGACTCTGCCGGCGTGAATTCTCCCGTTATCGAATATTTAGCACCACATGATGATGATCATGATGGCAGCGGCACCAGCAAAAGCAGTAGTAGCTCCTCGCTCAATCCAGATTTTTTGTATCAGCCATCTTCGCAACCTGAATATGTGCCTCCGCCTAGAGTCGTTGTGTTTTACGCGCCATGGTGAGATTGAGGATTGAGGTGCACGTGAACTGAGATTGTCATTGATATATGTTATGCTTTATTCTCACACTAAATTTTCAACCCTTGTGCAAAGGTGTCCCCATTGTGTTCATTATGTACCAAAATACAAACAATTAGCAACGAGCGTCATGTCCGCCAATCCTACCATAAAATTTTATGCCATCAGTTGTGTAGCCCACAATGAATTGTGCCATGCCCAAAGCATCCATTCATTCCCAACGATCAAACTATTTCGTGAGGGAAGCTATGAAGAACGAAAGGGCAAAGTGGGTATTGATTCCAATTCCGTCCTTAGGGAATTGGGTTTTGACGAGCTCACTGTAGGTGGAATTGACGATAATGATAAGGGAGCAAGTGTAAAGAAAGGGCACTCGAGGGTGACACCATTCCGAGATAATGATGTACATGATGCGTGGTCCGATGCCGCTCTATCCTTCGAATTTGCACTAAAGAATGGGATATACATGGAACATGGTCCACTCGCCGACGACAAACGAGATGCCTTCCGCAATTGGTTGGACCTGCTATCGAAATCCTTACCGGCACAAATGAAACGGACACACGCTATCATCATTGCAGTATTGGACAATTTCTCACTAGCGAGTAGTGGGCAGTCGGAATTGGATGAATTAGTTCGCAGTCAGGTCTTCTCCGAGACGTCGTTGTCCGCATCGTCGTGGAGGACTTGTACCAATGGCAACAATGAAATGGGGTACACATGTGGATTATGGGATTTGTTTCACATCATGTCCGTGGGTGTGGTGGAGTACAATCGTCACAATAATCCGCCGATACCCACGAGGCATGCCTCGGAGACATTGCGAAATTACATCGATCATTTCTTCCAATGCGATGAATGTCGGATGAATTTTCTATCCATGTATGACACATGTGCATTTGATGGCTGTCATCGGCTTTCGGAGAATCCATCGTCGAAAGAAGAGGAGTGGCGTGAATTGACTCTGTGGTTGTGGGAGACTCATAATGATGGTCAGTAAATCCTCTCTCCAGAACTACTTGTTTACCCGTTCAAGTTTTTGTGCAAGACATATCCATCTCATCCCGTTCGTTTTTATCCCACAGTGAATGTCAGATTGCTTGGTGAGCGGTTAGAGGCAAACAAGGAGTCGAAACCGAACCATTCAGAATCGCAGCAATCACGATGGCCATCATCGCGTTCCTGTCCATCTTGCTGGAGGGGAGATAATAGTTGGGAGCAAGAGGAAGTATTTAACCATCTCCACAACATGTACTGGTCAGGCAATCCGAACTACATCAAAATTGCATCCGACAATTACGAAACGATAAGCAGCGGTGGTTGGTCTCAGACGCTATTGCGATGGAAGTTCACACTTGTTAGCTTTGTCTTTGCCATGCTCATCAGACACATTTATAAATGGAAACGAAGGAAATTGACTTCAGGGCAGCATAAAAAGTGAGGTAGATATGCAGAAGAACGTGCTTTCATGTGATTTATGTATGTATTGTAGCATGGTATTGCCGAGAAGCACCACCGCAGAGCTAGTGGTAACTATCTAAAACAACAGTGGTGGTGGATCAGCACAATGCTCATCATGGTTCGTCGCTCTTATCTCTCTACGACTGCGTAAACAGTTGCCTCTTTGTCATCTGCACAATATTGTCCACCAACTCTTCCGTCGCAATCTCCATCACCGCACGCAATGGTTTGCCGAGCTCTCCACCAGAACCAAACCCATCCTCATCTGTCTCATCCATTCCCTTCTTGCCCAAGTTTGAAGTAGTGGCAGTCGAAGTAGGAACGGGCGACGACGAGGCTCGTTCGCCCGACGAAATGCCACCACCTCCACCAGTCTTGGACGACATGAGTGCCGAGGGTCGATCAATCATACTAGCTGCTGTACTACTATTCTCGGGAAGGAATTTATTAATCCGTTCCGCGGCAGAACATAGTCCCTCGGCATGACGACACGTCCTCTCCTCTCGTTCTTCCGACACTCCACCCCCTCCACCTCCTCCTCCCAAGGCTCTCATCCACAAAAAATTCTTAGTCAACGACTCCAACACATATCGTGCTCCACTACTCATATAATACTCCACCCCCAATTCATAATAGCTTGCATAACAACTCCCCCATTTCTCCAACCTACTCTGTTCCTCTCGAATCACCTCACCATTGGGACAAGTATATGGTACCGGATGAGTATATTCCGGAGGATACGCTCGAAATGCCTTCAACTCTGGTACATTCTTTGCCAAACTCCGAAGTGGATCCACAACAATTGCCAAAAATGGATTCCCATGTCCATCCTCGGCACGTTGCCATTGCAATTGTGTACTCACATCGGTCTGACTTAAAAAACAATGACTTCGTTCACACAAATCAAATGGATGACTGTGATACCATCCCATAAACTTTTCTTTTCGTGTTGGTTCCAATGATTCCCCCAGGGCGATCATGTGGTTAATGACATCATTGTCATCTGCCACAACTCGCGTTTCGAATCCTTCAATTGGCAAGGGGAATACATCCGTCACCACCAATGTATGAGGAGTAGTAGGATCCGGCCTCCCTAACAATAATCCCATGACTTCAATAGGATTCCCACCCGAGGCAATGCCCTTGGTAACACCGGAATGACAATGGGTCATCATTTTCATAATGGCGACTGGACCGACAGCAACATTGGTGAAGTAGTGTGGGTCGAGTGTCCAGGGTGAGGAATGGCGGAGTTGTTCGAGTGCGATGGGATCGCAGGAGTAGCGGGCGTTGGCCATGTTGATGCTGGCATTGGCGGTGGTGGCATCGCTGGTGGTGCTGCCCGTGGCAGTAGTAGCGGAGGAGGAGGGCATGGTGATGGTGTTGTTGGGATAGACGGGCGGGGCTTGTTACGGTGATAGAGCGGCGGCGGCGGCGGATGTCATGGTCATGGTAGTCATGGTGGACGGTGAACAATATAATGTTTTGGCGGGAGAGAGGGGGAGGCAAAGTGCTAGCGGCATTTTTTGGCGGGAGAGAGGGCGACATCATACGGACAGACGATGATGTGGCGCCAGACAGACGCCCCAGCCAACTCCAACCTCCAAAGCAACAACAACAAAACGAGCAAGCAGGGTGCACAACAACAACAACAAGCTCCCAACAACAATCGAGCACAAGCGAGCGGCACCACCAACAATTAAATAATTATTGACTTCGATCTTCCGCCGCCGCCGCCATCGGGAAGTAATACTACTACTGCTGCTTCAGGAGAAATAAACCATGTCGGGAGCAAGAAAGCTGCAAAGTAAGTAGCTCTAATTTTTAGTCGTCGTGCCGGTTGCGCGATTTGTATCGGGTGAGGAGAGACATGACGGCGGCGATGATGTAGCGGCGGCCGGCGGGGGGGGGGGTATTTATTTCCCATGTTATCTGCTACCTGTTATGGTGCTCTTGTCTCGGATATTTTCATTTGCTCATTATTTGATCCATTGTTGGGGGTGGCTGGGTGGGTTGCGTAGGGAGGAGGAGGAGGGGGGGCATCTTTCACACAACTTGCTGCGGTGGATGTGCACTCTGAGTGATGGTGGGAAAGAAGAGATCTCGCCTCGCGCATGTCTAGAATTTTAGTCCGTTATTCTAACATATTGACGTACATCTCGCTCTTTCCTCACCAACATCAACAAAAATAACTACAACAACACAGCCGAGATCGATCGGGTAATGAAGAAGGTCGACGAGGGCGTCGAACTCTTCGACGAGATCTACGAAAAAGTCTACACCGCCGAACAGCAATCCCAAAAGGAGAAGTACGAGGTTGAGCTCAAGAAAGAAATTAAGAAGCTCCAACGATTGCGTGATCAGATCAAATCATGGATATCGGGCACCGAAGTGAAAGATAAGGATGGTCTATTGGAATATCGACGATTAATCGAAACGAAGATGGAGGCATTCAAGGTGGTAGAGAAGGAGACGAAGACGAAAACTTTCTCCAAGGAGGGGTTGGCACGGGCGGATAAGCTGGATCCGGAAGAGCAGAAGAAGGAGGAGACGATACAGTGGATGGGAGAGGTTATTGAACAGCTCCAAACGCTAATTGACGAGAAGGATTTAGAGGTGGTGAAGCTATCGGCGGGCAAGGGCAAAAAGACGAACAAAAGTCAAATCGAGGAGTACAATCATCATCTATTATCACATAAATTCCACATGAGTAAGCTCGAGGGTATTATGCGTCTAGTGCGGAATGATCGCATCCCCGCTGATCAGGTGGATGATCTCAAGGAAGACCTGGAATACTACATTGATAGTCATCAGGAGGATGATTACATGATGGCATATGATGAGGATGGGTTTTACGAATCCTTGGGTCTCGATGAACTTGATATCGTGAATGTCGATAGGGTCACTCAGGCCAACACCGCCTCATCGAAGAAGAAGGATGATGATGCGACATCGGCAAGTAGTGGTAGTAAGGTGGAGAAGAATTCCAAAAAGACATCGGCGGCAACGGGGATGATACCGCTCACGATCGGGAGGGCGCGTAGTGCCAAGGCGGATAAGGAGAAGGGCGGCCCGACATCGTCGAACGAGGCCACGCCAACGAAGATTGGACGGAGCAACTCTGGTATTTCGGCAACGAATGGTGTAGGAGGGGCCCCTGCTCCGGCAGTCGTGGGCCCAACACCGACACCCAAGGCCCCGGCATCGCCTCCGGGGGCGGGTGGAGCGTCCATGGCGGCGGTACTCCGGCGTGAGAGCGAGGAACGGGCGAGGGCGGCGCAGCTTTTGGCTCAACAGCAGGAACAGGCGGCGTTATTACAGCAACAGCAGGCTGCAGAGAAATTGCGCCAACAGCAGCTCCAGAAACAACTACAGCAACAGGCCGAGACACAACGCCTACAGCAAGCAGAGACATTGCGCCAGCAGCTCGAGGCGCAGCAGAAGGCGATGGCCGCAGCAGCACAGCAGGCCGAGGCGCTCAAAAGACAGCAGATGATGATGGAACAGCGTCAGGCGGCGGCGCAGATGCAGCAACAGCAGCAAGATGCGGCTGCCAAGGCAAAGATGTTGCAGCAGCAACAACAGGCGCAAGCAGCGCCTCAGCAGGTTGCCCAGGCACAACAGCAGAATGTCATCAACGCTGGCCTCGCTGGCTTGTCGTTGGGTAACGTCGGGCCGAGCCCGGCTTCCACCGCACCAATTGCCTCCACTAGCTCCGCCGCTTCCAACATGGATTCCACGGAACGATACCTTAACGCTCTCAACGACTCCTTCCTCCAAATGCCAACATCTACCGAAACTGAGCGCGCGAAAGCATACACTCCACGCAATCCCTACCCCGCTGCACCACCATGCTATCCGTCCACACCGTCACCCATCCTTGATAATCCGGCAGTATTCGAAAAGCTAGGAACAGACGCACTATTCTTCATCTTTTACTATGCCCAGGGCACGTACCAGCAGTACTTGGCAGCTCGCGAGTTGAAGAAACAGAGTTGGAGATATCACAAAAAGTATATGACTTGGTTCCAACGGCATGAGGAACCCAAGGTTACGACCGGAGATTATGAGCAGGGCACTTATGTTTATTTTGATTATGAAACAGGCTGGTGCCAGAGGATTAAGAGTGATTTCCGCTTTGAATATACGTTCTTGGAGGACTCGTTGTCGGTGTAGTTCTTACGACGGCAAATGTGCGTATTATACATAAAGTCGTCGATTGGAAGATGGAACATGAGATTGATTGGTGATTGGGCGAATGTACACATGATTTCCTACTACTTAATTCTTATCAAGCCAGTGCAGGGTGCTTCCTCGCTGGAATTTCATCTCCGACTTGCACTTTCCACAAGAATGCTGGAAGAGAGGGCTATACTATCATCGATCATATTAGATACTACTACTATGTTTGAGGTGTTATTGCATTGGGAAGGAAGGATCCAAGCATCGCATGCCTCATGCAGTCTCATGCCCTCTATCGTACCAGTTTAAGTGTAGTCCGCGGACAGGCCCATTGCGACATATGTTTTTCACTGTTTATGTTTTGCTCGTTAAATCTAAACTAGGATGGCATATCCAATAAGTAACCACATAATTATAATCGTCTTTAACTGACGAACATTTTGATATATAATAGTCCTATGTTTCTTCCCCAGCTAGGTGTTCATAATTGCACTCAAAGCTACCTGCGTCACAAATCAGTACCCCAAAAATGATAGTCGCACATGAGATATCAATGCATACCTTTTCAAATTAGTCTTCAAAACTGTCCGAACACCTGGGCAAAGTGTTCCTAGCATGGGTCGAACGGGCTCTGTCGACCCGGAGTTGGTCAAGCAGGCTGTTTCCAAGATGAAAAAGCATCCAACTCTCACTGCTTCGGAAGCGATGCAGCTGGCAGGATTTTCGGAGGAGGAGAGGAAAAACCGGAGCACACAACGCTTGATTTATCGACACCTCCCCGGCAAATCTAAGCGTAATTTAACTGCCGCTACATCGTCGAATTCATCTAACAATAATGTTGGATTAATAGTATCTTGTGAAGAGCCAACACCAACAATATCGCCTATGA
>JALLBK010000205.1:0-21595 GCA_036940085.1 Discostella pseudostelligera
CGTAATATGGTCGCGGACCATTTCAAAACGGTAACTAGTTGCGATATGGGGAGTAACATCGACGCGGATGGCGGGGACATCGCCAAATCATATCTGCCGGACTGCCGGAAGATCCTAATTGGCGATAATTATTGGTCTTCCCGTCGCCGCTTCAAGTTGCTGACGCAGGGATACGATTCCCAATTGTAGAATTTCTACGAGAGTTCTCCGCCCGCCGCCTTCCTCTCCGTCACTCCGCCCGCCGGCAGCGGCATGCTGACCATGAAACTTCCTTCCTCGTAGGCGCCTGCCACCTCCGTCGTCTCTCATCATTTACCGCTTAGTCACCGTGCTTGAGTCCGCTACTATCCAGAACTCGTGCACAAAATATAATTGAACATAGAACGCTTCGTGAAAATGGTGAAGTACACATCTGCAGCATTAGTCATCTTCACTACGGCCAAGTTGAATACTGGTGCATCATTACAGGCACAAACATCCGCCTTCGTTGCCCAACGTCTTCGGAGCCAACAACAACGAACCTGCCACACTAATTTCAACAGTCGACGATACTCTGCCATTCCCTATGATGAATACTCTGAAATCGATAGTACCGATCTGGGGGGTCGACTACCCTCGTTTCCCTCCGCGACAAGTCTACTCGACATTGTCCCCGATGATAATCAAGTAGAGGTCGATGCCATCTTAGCCAAGAAAGAAGAGCGTCGTATTGCACGATTACGTCGTACTCGCAAGCCCAAATATCAAATCACTCTTCCCATTGGTATCGCATTATCAGGCCAGGCTCCTCCATCGATCTCGACGACCGATACTGGTGGAGCTCAGGCACTGGAATCACTTGTGGCAAAGGGACAAGAGATTGCCGTTGCGAATACCATTGGCATGTCACTGCGTCAGGTATATAGCGGACGTAAATTATCAGAATTAGCATTAGATGTGGACACACTGCGATTTCAATCCTTTGAGGATGAGTTGCAAGGTCGTCGTGTCGTCGAGACCGACAATGAGAATGTGGATGCTGTCGATTCTGCTGAATACCTTGGCTCCGTGCAGCTACTGCAGAATTCTGCACTTGAAATGCTCGATGAATCATTTGATGGTGTTGTAGTCTCCTCGGTAGCACGAGGTGGGTTGGCATGGAAATCAGGTGTACGGGCGGGAGATATTCTAACGGCCACATCGGCCACCATGGGGAACAAACTGTGGCCTAAGAGTACGTTGGATGGAATAAAGTCCGCCATTTCATCAAGGAAGGTCATTTCACCCACTATGGATTTTGAATTCCGTCAGTTGACAAGTGACGAGGTGGATAGTACTGAGGTTGTGCAGACTTTTGAGTTGTCGTTGTCGCGTCCTATTGGAATTAATGTAGAAGGTGAGGTTCAATGCCGTATGTGCATGCGTTCAATCTTTAAGGTGTACTCGCTGACAATTCTCTCCAACATTCACTGACGCAGACACGGACGATGGATATGTCACAATCATGGGTATATCGGACAAAGCCGCACCGGGGGTGAAAGAAAGACTTCGTGTAGGTGACCGCGTCGTCTCTGTTGCGTCATCTGTCGGGGACCAAATGTGGGATGTTTACAGCACTGATGGCCTCACATCTGCTGTAACAAGCCGCCTACCTGGACAATCGGTCAGGCTTGCATTTGAACGCGTCGGGGAAGCCGAAGCAGTGAATAAAACAGAGCAAACAGTATCGGCACCTACCACATCCCTCAGTAGTGCTGTCGTCGGTTTTCGCCAGGCTGGAAAATCAGTCGACGCTTCTGCAATGTCTGCCACATCTTCAGCGGCTGATTTGCAATCAACGTCTACTCCAAGTGCCGCGCAAAAGATGCTTTTAACTCGATCGCGTGATTTACTGCGAACATACATTGCGAGGAATGAAGTTACAAAGAATGTCAAAGTTGCAGACCGTGTCCTTGAGGCCGTCATGGACGCATCTGCTACCTTAGATGGAAAGACACTGAGCTTAATTATGAAAGCTTACAACACCTGCAACGAGGTCGAGAAGACCATTCGAATATTTGAGGAAGTTTTTGGCTTGGCCGGGGATGGATCTGAAAGAGAAGTGGAAAAAATCTACGACGGCAAGCTTCGCGCGGACATCTCCGCCTTCAATATCATCACTATATCAGCGCTTCTTCGGGCTCACGCCATCCGTGGAGATTACGAATCAGCATTGCGAGTCCTCGCGGCTGTGGAGGGCAATGCTGAATTCTCTATCAAGGGCGAGAAATCGCGTTCTTGGTCGGGAAAGGGAGACCCACTCAATATGCTTCCTGACACTCGAACTTACAACATTGCTCTGGCAGCTGCCGCAAAACGAGGAACAGATGAGGGTCTTCGCGCGGCTATGGAAATTTTCGACAGCATGCCAAACCCATCGTTGAACAATCCTCCGTTTGGTAAGCCCGCGAAGAACTTGGTTACCTTCAATACCATGATCAATGCATTTGCCAATGCGGGGCAGTACCAAAATGCTTACAGCGTATTCCTGGCCATGAAAAAATCAATCGTTCGACCGGATAGGGTAACCTACACGACACTCATCAAGGCGTCCATCAAGAGTGGTGACGTGAATAAGGCGCTAGACCTTCTCGATGATATGAAGTGGGTCGGCATTCAACCAGATATCGTGAGCTACAACAATATAATTGAATCACTTTGCAATGCCAATAGACTGTTCGAAGCAAAGGATCTCGTGAATGAGATGGAAAGGGCACAAGTCTCACCTGATTCCATGACATACGGGCTGCTGATGAAAGGACTCTTGAAAGCGAACAAACCAGGTCCATGCTTGACATTATTTGAGAGCGCATTTTCCGATCGACGGACTACAGCTCTGACGGAAAATGTCCAACTGTACACGACCGCAATATCCGCTGCAGCCGCACTTGGTGACCACGAAAGAGCACTTGACCTCGTGTCGCGAATGAACCTCGCTGGAGTCAAGCCGAATAAAAAGACACTTACTGCACTCATGGGAGCATGCATTGCTGGTAAGAAGTATAAAGCCGCTGCAGATATCTTTCCAAAGATTAAGAACCCGGACAACTACGCCGTTTCGGTGGGACATGAGGCACTTTGTCTTGCGGGTAAATTTAGTGCCGCCTTGGAGCTTATCACCGACCAACAAAGTGGCCTGAAGATGCTCAAGGGTAAGCAGGTGATGAGTGGGTACAATACATTGATAAAAGAAGCATTGAATGCTGGCGACTTGGGCATTGCTCGTGAGGCACTGGTGAGTTTTGATTCGTCGATTTTCCAACCAACTACATAGTTACCATGTCCACTGATCAATACGCGCTGTCCAACCTATTATAGTCTGGTTTATTAAAAGCAGGGTACATTCCGTCAAAGCTAACGTTTGGTGCAATAAGTGAAAGTCTTCACCTCCAAGGCGATTTGCCACTCACCTCTGCGGCGATGAAGAAAAGCATTGATTCGCAGCGATCAGATGGAACGTTTCAATACCTCTTATTTGTACTTGACTCCATGGAATCGCGAAAGTTAACCGTCGACTCAGCGTTCTATGCATCTATTTTGGTGTGGGCTGCACAAGCTGGTGGCCTGCATAAACGAATTGCATCGCTGCTAACGCAGTCTAGGAAAAGTGGCAACCAACAAGAAAAAACACTCTCAGAATCACAATCGTCAGAGGAGTCAGATTCGGGGCGAGTCTCTTGGGAAGATTTGTTTGAGAATTACTCCAACTACAAGGAAAGGTTAGATGATGCACGTATTGTTCTCGCACCAGTCCGAGTCTCAAGCAAGGACCTCGGGCGCGTTTTAGCAGCAGAACAAGCTGTGGCATATAGAGGTGGAAGAGTCGGACCTGCTCGTTCAAGATAACTAGATTCCTCCAACATAATCACCGATAAACAATAAGAGCTACAAATATCACTAACATCGTGCATTGCTACCACTAAGGCCGGCCGCCATGGTTACTTGCTTTTTGCTTGCAGGCAGCTCTGGTGTACAGTTTGGTACAGTTTGGTACCGACCTCCGATACCTACCACGTGGCAGCTTTGAATTTGGCGGGAAAGCACCAAATCTCCGCCCTCAATCTAAGTTAGCCAAAATCGCAGCCCGCCCGGCGGCAGTTGGGTGGCCGCGCCGGCTCACGAGCTTGTTCTGTCTGTCGTCCGACCGCCCTGAGCCCACACGGCCACACCGACGACGCAGACTCAGTATCTACGTTGAATAGACCTTCACCATGGCGAGCATCCAAGCAAGGTTCAATTCCATGCTCCACAACACGGCGGAGTACTACAGGCCGCTCATCCGGGCTGGAAGGTGAGCCTGAGTGGGGGGGGGGATTGTTGGCATTGGTGTGCATTGGAAAGATACGGAAATTAATTCGAGTTTGCGCGTCGGCGTCGATCTGATGCGACATTACTATTTACCCGCCTCACCTTGGACTCCCACGCCCTATTGACATCCTTCGCCCATCTTGATGATACTAACGTCCTTTTTGCCTCTTCCATTATTTATTCCCAGTGTCAAGCCGCTGTGGCACATGATGATCGCAACTTCTATCCTCATGTACACTCAGAACTACATTTTCAACAAGGGTAAGTGTCAACTATACGCCGACCAATATTTCCTTTCCGAGGCAGCTACTAAAATTTATCTTATCAAATATGCCATTTTTCTCCGTGAGTACAGGAGCGACGGTTCAGGCTGGCAGGAAGGAGCAGAAGTTGGCGTTGGAAGAATATTATGCCAAGCATGGACATTCTGGGCACCACTAAATGTGTGAGCTCAGGGTATGGGCAAATTTACACAGTCTTGTGGCGTCAAAGTTAATTTTTTGTATCCATGAGTTTATCAGTGTTGCGTTTGTCTATAGAGAGGATGACTGAATTGGAACTGAGGGGGTGGATCGGTGGATCTAGGAAAACGTACCTAGCAACAGTGCAATTTATTGTCGGGGAGGATATCAATTCATTAAAGTAATGAATAATATTTGATATCCGATGACAAAAGCGTATGAACAACTTTCGGAGGGATTGATTGCAGGACGTGCTCATTGCAGCGCTCCAACAAGCATTCAGCCTCCCTCCGTTCCAGGAAATAGCAGACATACAATGATGTGTGCAATTCCTTGTAATTAATGCATTATAATTTGATATTGTACATTTTGAATCAAAGTTTGGAGGTGAGAGGGTGGGGGAGGGTCGGTCATGATGTAGGGCTCCATGGAGATGGACAAATAATAATGGGGAGGAGGGCGGAGATATTATTGATACTATCGCTGTGTAGGTCCAATTGGCGAGGACTCCCAATAACTACACGCCCAGAACATGATGTCAAGCTGCCACACAAATCCAAAGACGATGGCGGCCGCAGCCGAAGTCATCGGCGACGGCAACAGCCATCCAATGTACTACGATGAAATCCATATCACCGATAGCGGTGCTCTGATACCAGTATCCAACGACGTCAATGACATGATATCCGATACCGACGAGCCAGATCTCAGTACGCATCTTGCAGAACTGGCATCGGAATTATTGAGATTGCAGGAACAAGGCAATAGTGCAGAACCTCGTCGGACGGGTGTGTTCTCCCCAGAATCATTGCGCCGATGGGCGAGAGAAGTACCTTGCGATGCACCCGTTACACCATTGGCATCCCCAGCGACCCCCGCGCCCGTCATGCCCTCGCCGCTAGACTCTCTCCCCACACCTACATCGACTTCAGATGGTCGGTCGGACGCAGCCGAATTCTTGAGAGATCGGATCCAAAAAATGCAACTCCATGATGAAAGTGGTGTACTTACCAATGCTGCTACTACTGACTCCGCTGCTGCAGAGAGTAGGATTGCAGACTTCAGCCACCGGAGTGATTATGAGCAATTGCGTATCGAAAAGGGTGAGGCAGAGGCAGAAGCGGCATTACTCAGTGCAGAGCTCATAACACTGCGGGGTAGACACGAGGATGAGAAGAGACAACTGATGAAAACTGTGAAAGATTTGAGACGTTGGAATGAGGAGCTTGAAAGTCGTATGTCGTTGCAACGCTTGGATAGAAAGGCAAATAATGGGACAGAGACAACAATTAATAATGGAAGGTCTAGGTCTGGGTCTTCACAAACGTCAGTAGAAGATCGAGACACCAAATTTGGATTTAGGGTACGAGCTCTTGCCCAACGATGGACATCTCCTCATCCAAGAAGTAGCCCGTGTACCATTGATGGAGATGAGGAGGTATCTTATCCATCATCTTCTGACCACCATGAATTTCCTCGCGGCATCAGTGGAGGTGAAAATACTGAGCAGGTGGGTTCGGAGGTTCTACGCTCTACAATAGGTGACGGAGATGAATCCCAATCGACCATTGCATTACTTCAGGAGCAGCTTCGTCAATCTGAGCATCGGGCCGCGATTCTAGAACAACGTCTAGCAATAGTCAAAGAATCAGGCGATGCTGTCATTCAGTCTCTCAATGAAGAGTTGGCAGATTTGGCCGATGATAGAGCTAAGTCCGAAGCCGCAATGATAAAAGAATTATCCATTTTGGATAATCAAAGGCGGGAAGAGAGGAGTGAGAACGAGAAACGGATTCAAGAGTGGATTGCTCACGATGCACATCGAAAGGCGGAGGGAGAGGAGTATGAGGCTAGGATTAAATCATTGTTGGAAACTGTTCGTATGATGAGTGAGGGTGTGGCAGATTGTGAGATTGGGACCAACTCTTCTTCTTGGGATAAAGAAGCCGAGATTGAAGTATACGATGAGTTGATAAATTACATTCAATTGCTTGGAAAGGGAAATAGATCACTCATCTCATCGATCAATGACGCGTTTGACCTGGAATTCAATGCAAATCCCAATGTTGCGGATAATATGTTGGAGTATTACCGGTCACGCCCAGAGCTGAGAGACTTTACTCTGAAATCCGAGTTACCACGCATGCACTATGAAGTGCTTGTGGTCGATGACGAAACGGGGAAAGAAATGAAACTCAATTCAACAGATGAAATACGATCATATTTTGCATCGCTAGAAAAGTCGAACGTAGACGACGAAGTGGATATCTTACTACGAGCTGCAAATCAATCATTGTTGGCAGATCCGCTTGGCATTTTATCGGGCGAAGGTGATGGAAGACTAGTGCATTCCGGCCGCTTCCACTCTACACTTATTGCAACCGACTGCTCTTTCAAACTTGATTTGCGCCGCGAAGGACAGCGTCGAGTCAAGGTGCAGTGTGAGCTCGCAATTTGTGTCCCATCTGGATCGGACGGTAGTATTATTGCAGCAGCACCACCTGAGGACGAAGGAAAGGAGGAGAAAAACAGTGCAACCTTGGAACTTGCACGTGCCATTCTAGTTATTCAATTCTCACCATCACCGACATCTACCCCTTCCGGTCCATTGGTCAAGTACGCCTTGATGGATATCAAACCGACAATCAGCGATCATGAAGATGGAACTGATACCGCGCGAGCGATACAGTCTGCTGCAGCTGTCCTGGCACGTGATCGCTACAACCATATTCAATGCGCCAGTCCTGAAGTGCGGCCTCATGTTGTCAAGAGTCGATTCTTTGCACGGGTGAAACAATTTTCAGGCAGACGCGGAAGTGGATCAGATAATTTGCATTAGATTCAATCTTAATGCCTGCATCGTTTATTTCCGGACTAGCTTTCACGATGACTTCACATGTACTGCATGCTGCAGAGTGCCTTATTATTGACATATTAGTGCCTTATAATTGACATATTCAAACGATGCATCTGTCGACGGTGATAATTATTCGTTTGGCTAGACGCCACGGCCATCACTTGTTTTGGATCGATTGATGATCATTCATCATGCAACCATCATCTTCTTCACTCGTCACTGTCACCTGCTACATACGAAGTTCCCGCCAGATCTTTTGCGATCTTTTTCCACGAAGTTCCCGCCAGAACTCTCGCCGCGCCGTCATCCAAAATCCAACCAATCAATGAAAAAAAAATGCAACCATGGCAATGCATCTGATATCTCCTACCGACGCCCTCTTTACTCTCAATTCTTCCTTACAGCACCGTCAGAATGATACACAATCTATTGCGAAGAACACAGGAAAATCTACGGGAGCGGGTGTGACGGGTGTTTGTTTCGTGAAAGATCCTGCATCGACATTGCACGATGACAGTGACACAAATACGCCTGTGAGGAACCGCCGCCGTCGAAGTGATAGTGATAGAGATACAAGTAGCAACGATGATGCTACAGACGAAGAATCCAGCGATGACGACGATGTCCATCCACTTCAATTTCGATCCTCCAGTTTGGTACTTGGCCCCCAACACGCAAGAAAAAATGACACTTGTTATGTAGATAATGAAGCACATCAACACGCAACACATCTATCTGCTGCTTCCTACGACTCTCTTTCGGGGGCATTGCTAGCCTCTTGTCACATAGATGGATCGGTCAAGCTTTGGGATTTGGCCACACGTCGTTGCAGGATGAATGATATATTTTCAGAGTGTCCAAGAGGGGCACCGGGCCTCGCGATACGACGCCTTGGCATAGGCTCCGCTGATGGGAGCAACGAATTTCTCTACCAAACTCGTGATCGTCTCGGAACGGTAACTTTTCATGACTTGAATCGGCCATCTACTCCACTTCTTACACTGCATACACACTCGACAACATTCTGTGCGATATCACCTTGCCACATTGGAGCGGAGCCGCCGGTAGAAGGAGCAAGCATTGGCGGGGCTAGACATTTGGTAGCATTGCCCACAGAAGAACACTCGGTGGCAATTGTGAGAGACTTACGCTGCAATCCTCAGGATAATCCAGCATGGCGAGTGGCTGTGGGTGACGATTATATTAGCTCAATGTATGGAACTCGACGAAAATATGGAATGACGACAAGTTTGGCTCTCTGCTTGCAGGAGTCGACGAACAATATTGTCCTGGGATGTGGTATGGAGAATGGATCTGCTTTATTTTACGATTTAGGTGCGCTAGGCCGTGGCCGTGATCCGTGGTGGATTGAACCTGGGAAAGAAGCAGTGAACGACCACAATATTGATCCCAGATTTATGTGTAGCACTTCGTTGGGGAACGACCCAATACTCTGCATGGATCTAGTCAGCTCGCGCTCCGCCGAGATGTGTCCAGAAATCATGGAGGACAATTCTCATTATTCATCAAAGACGAAAGCAGCATCACTGGTGGCAGTGGGAGGTTGTGCAGGGGATGCTAATGCATTATCAGAATTGCCCGAGAATGAACAAGGAACGGTATTGACAATAAAAGTGAAACTGGCGGATGATTCAGCAACAGATTCTGCTAATGCTTCCATTATGAGAGCATCAGTCCGTTCGAAGACACGTACCTGCTCCATAGACTCAGGTGGTAAGGTCGGCGTTTCGATTTGTCAATTTCGTCCAGATGGACGCATTTTCGCGGTCGGTGGCTGGGATCACAGGCTTAGGCTGTTTAGTCGAACGTCATCTAAACCATTAGCAATTCTTCGTGGTCACGACGAAAGCGTTACAGCTATTGATTGGGCGAGCAATGCAGCGTTGTCAGGGCTATTAGCAACAGGTGCAGGTGATGGCAGAATATGTCTTTGGAGGGTGTTTCCTCATTCCTTAAAAAGTCATGAAAGCGATGCTTTGTCGCGGATTTCAATTGACGATACAACAATCCTACCACCAAACATCAGATGAACGATGTAACGCGCTCAGAACTTCTTCCCTATATTCTTCATCGGCCATCATCTCTCGAAGAACCGCCCAAGCAGTTTGATAGTTAACTCCTTCGTCTCTTCGTAACAGATACTTACCTGCAGTTTCCGCATTCATCCTCTCCACTGACGCCTCGTGCGCATCATACTGAGAGGTATCAAGACTAGATTTGCCGACGATATCCTGATTGTCGTCTTCCTTTGCATTGGTGGCACTCTTTGATAAAATGTTCACATCGAACAAATCCATGAACATCGTATCGATATGTTCCTTAAGCTTCCAGACCCACTTTCCATAAACTTTGAGGTACGCGGAGATATGAATAATTTCGACGACAAGTCAGTCAATGCAGCGGTTCCATATAAGTCATCATGCAACCGGCGGCGTCAATCGTAATGGTATGACATGTTTGAAAATTCAAACAAGCATTATACTCACAAGGAATTCCAAATCTAAAACCCAATGCCGTGCCATCTCCGCACGTGAGGAGTTTGAGGAAATCATCTTGAGGATGATATGTGACTAGGTCATCTGGGATGCCGCCCTCTTTTGCCTCTGAATGATACTTCATATTCAAATATCGAGTCAAATTCTCAATAAGAATCGGTCCCGATCTGACTGCATACACGCCGGCCTTTGGTGGACTCCGTCCAATGTTAGTTACCATTTCACAACAATCTCCGGCCGCAAATACCGATGGATGGGACATGCTTTGCAATTTTTGATTGACACGTATCCATCCTTTGTCGGATACATCCAAACCGCACTGTTTGTGGAGATCCCATGACAATTTGTGCGCTTCTGCCCCTGTTGCCCATATGCAATGAGTGTATGGGATACTCTCCGTCTGACCTCGACTTTTGTTGGAATTGGATTTAACGCAAATGTGGGTGCGCGTCACTTCATCGACGACCAAGTTGTGGCGGACTTCAATGTCATACTTCTTCATGACATATTTCAAGGCCGATCTACAAGCGTAGGTTTCCGAAGGAAGAAGCATACTATTACTGTCAAGCAATGTTATGGAAAGCTTCGAGTCTAGCAGAGCATCCCAACGAGCACGTAATGCGAAACAAAGCTCGACGCCTGCAGCTCCTCCACCGACCACCACGACTTTTACACCGTCATTCATTGCACCAGTGCTGAGAATATATTGAGTAAATCGAAAATACCGTTGAGCGCACACTTGCAGTTGAGAGCAGCTAATGCAGAATACAAACTTCCATACTTGCCTAATTTTCTCCTTCAATATCTCCTCCTCTTCTTCTATTCGTCGAACCATATCTGATATCGGTCGTGTAGAAATGGTATATTGTTGAGCTCCTGAGATAGTAGTAAAATCACGCGTAGTGCTTCCAATATCTACAGATACTACATCAAATGGATATTCCTGGTGGATTGTACCTCCATTGCCATCGGTCACCTCCACAAGTACCAGTTTCTGTCCATCATTTCCCTCAAACGACATGCCTACCACTTTACCACAGACAAATTCAATCCCTGCCCAATTCGCTAGAGCATCGAGTGCAATCTGAACTTGGTCTAACGTATAAAGTTTGGCCACACATCCTGGCACCATACCGGAATAGGATGCAGATGATTGCAAATCGATGAGCGTCACATGTAGATTGGGTGACCTTGATGTGGCATTGAGAGCTTTTATGACCTGGACATGCGCATGTCCTCCTCCAATAAGGACTAAGCGTTGGACATTGCGATCGGTTGGTGGATGCATGGGAAGCGCACTAACACGACGTATCGATAAAACTGAATTGATGCTCGAGTGATGATAGTGATTGAGAAAGGCTGGTTGCGACGATAAGAGTGATGAAGGCCAACTCGCGGTAGCGGGGGCGGCTCGATAGATGACGGCGACGATTACTAGAATTAACCTATTCATCATCGCCACTCGTCCTCATCGTCCCGTCACCGTCATCCGATCTGTCGGGCAGAGGTCTCATGGCCGCGGTCGGTCGGTGATGGGTGTGGGGCGCATCTATCGCGCTCGGTGGTGGCATGAGTCTGTCCGTCGTGCGTCGATGACTCATGCTCAGTCTGTCCGTCGATGATTTCTCACTGTCCGTCTGTCCATCGCTGGATCACTTGTCACGTGAAATGGCGGGAACGTCGTCCTTCGGCTTAGCGACCACGACGATGCTCCTATCCCCTATCCCTGTAGAATCGACGACGATAAACGATAACGATCTCAAGCACCCGCTAAGCTCGAGGTAGACTTGAACTATGGACTACTGCTACCCTGAACGTATCTCTGATGATGATTTTGACGACGAGTCCTCGATCGAGGGCGGTATCGCCGTGGGCGCCAAAGTCAGAGGTGCAAGGGTGGAGAGAGATTCTAGTGCTAGTGATGACGGAGATTCTAGTGATGACGATGCACTTTATGATTCATATACCGGAATAAATTATAGTGAAGTTGGGGCACACGAAGGGGGTGTAGTGAAGGTGTGCCATGGTGGAGATTACAACGCAAGCATAACATCATTCAATTCCAGCTCAAATGCTCAGGGCGAACAAAATTCGTACGCAATGGCAGCGATGATACAACAAGAGCGAAACCGTCGGCTTGGTGTTCAAGAAGAATATGCAGAGCTTAGCAATATCAATGAAGACAATACATCGGCTGCTCCTTTTCCAGAGAGAGTGTTTGGCAATATTAGGGGCTGGTTTGGTGGTATGGGAGGGAGTGCTGTGACGGACGGGGATGGAAAGCAAGGCTTAGCACATGCCACTCGTAAATATCACAACTCTATGCATGAAGATGGACGAAGCGAGCACATGTCTTCCAAACCACAACCTACGAAGAATAAACCCTACAACGACAACTACTCTTCATCGTCAAATTCCTCTGACGACTCATCTTCGGATGATGACTCCAGTGCATCCTCGAAAACCTCGAATCCAAACGGAGATACCGACTTCACTCCCCAAGAAAGGGCGCTGGAACGGGCTTTGCGATACCTCTCCAATTCTTGCATCGATGCCGGGCGAAAGTCTAAGACTGCATCATATATTTGGGGACTAGAACGATTAGATTTGACACGAAAAAGGGATCGATTTGCTAAAGAATTGGAAATTGTTGAATCAGAAATGAACAAAGATCGTGGACTGACCAATCATGCTGAAGAGGGAGATCCAATATTGCATATGGCTGAAAAATTAGTTCAAGAATTGCCTCGCATTCAGGGTGCTGATGCTGGAGCGGGCATCGACTTGGTAGATGACAATGGTTTCAACTCATGTTTCATGATGCGGGAAGAATATGCCGATCATTTCACTGATAGTTACCAAAATTCTGCAATTTGGGACAATAAAGCGGCCGTCGATGTCTGTGTAGCCTCTCTTCAACGGCGTCTTAAGGAAGCGGTAGAACGGACGCGATCCCTCGAAAATCGTCTTGTTGTTTTGGAGAATGCCGGTGATGATATTGTTAGTTCTCTATGCGAAGACTTGGCTGAAATCACAGAACATTCTTATAAAACGGAAGCGAAGTACATCAAAAAGGGTAAAGAATTGAAACGCAAACGCCGGAGAGAGGAGTTGAGACAACGTGTCAAGATAAAACAAGCTGAGCATCGGGTTCGTTTATTAGAGGCGCAGTTGATGGCCGTCACAGGCGATAAGAAAGCAAATGAGCGTATGCTGAACAACACAGACCTTTATGAAGGCTGTGATATATCCACTGAGGGTTCGACAAACTCTGTCAATGATGACGATAACGAGGTATTGCTCGAAAAGAAACTGTCAATAATCAGATCAAAGTATGAGCAAGAAAAGAACGATCATAAGTCAGAATTGGACTCAATTCGACGACAATGCGAGCAATTGAAATTGCATCTATCCGTGGCGAGGCTGGTTATGGAAGGAGATGACAACTTGAGTGAATATATTGCGTTGTTGGAAAGATGTGATCAAAGTCTTCGTCGTAATCGCAAAGGCGACACTTACAACATTTCTGATGTTGACGATTTCGTCCCTTCTCCACCATCGCGCATCACCCGAGCACGCGCAAAGCTTCTGAAGGTAATTCATCTTGAACGAATATACGAACAGAGACTCGTCGTATCTAAAGCATTCACTGATGCAACAATTAAGGCACTTGATCAGGAATTGATAGAGAGAGAATCATTGAGTCACAAAATGGAAGTAAGGTGCTTGAATGAACTCGTTTCTATAGATGCAGACTTGAAGGATGCTCGCAAGGATGCATCTGAGAAATGGGCGATTCTCGAGAAAGATATGCTCGAGTTGCAAGATGCAATATCAGCTTTTGTCGCTCAAAATCCATCTGCAGAACGTCTCTTGTTTGTTGGGACAAATGATAGTAATGCTTCCATGATCGATCCACAAATAAAGAAGGACACGCTGCCCATCGACAGTAAATCAAGTAGGAGGGACAGACCGCAGCAATGTGTGTCGAAACAAACTGCAACGAGTGACTCTTCGAACGAGTCCGAGATACCAAAGCCAGGAGCTGAAGATATTACTACTGTATTCGATGATGTTAATGATCGAGGTCTAGGGTATACGTCCGCACATGAATGCATTGACAGCGATGCGGAGTTGTCACGAACAAGAAACCATCGAGCTTTTGCTGCGGTGGACTGTTCCACTCAAATGGATACAAATTGCCATGATACTGGAGCATCCCAAATGACTGCACAACAACTTGGACTCGAGCTCAAGCGCACACTCGCTAGCTATAAGGAATCGTACCACTCGTCCACTTCCATTGACAGGGTTGAGCATCTCAATAACATGAACTTCCTTGTTTCTAAGATTGCCAAGTTAGTCGGAACGAAAAGTGGCTTCGATAAAGACGAGTTGACAAGTTGGTCATTCAAAAAGGCTAGCAAACCATCGGATGTAGCAGGTCGTGAACAGAAGCGCTTAAAGAAAAAGAAGAAGAGGAGAATTCGAGTACAAGACAAGGAAAGTAAGCAACCAACGATGGATGATCTATTGCAACTAGTACCACGTTTCAATGAAAAATAAACTGCTCGCAACCCGGTATAACTTCATAAACAAAATGCTAAGTGTCTGCAACCTTCGCCAAACCGATTGATTTTGGATTGCTTCTTGATTTTATTCGATGTCGCTTTGTCCGCAATTGAGAACTTGCTACTTCCCAGGCAAAGCCAACCGAATTAAGCCGCTCAATCTTTTCATCTGTCAAGGAAGTCGGCTGTCCATTTTGATACTTGATGAAGTTCTTTCGCTGAGTTGTTGCCCATCGAGCAAGAGAGGTGTTAGCGTCGCCTTTCCTCGTCTCACGAACATTGGCATGACCATTCAACGCTGCAAAGTTTTGTAACTCCTCAAATTTCAAGTCCCATGAGTATGCGAATGCGTCCCATATGAAATCTTCTGCCTCAAGGAGACGAATTCTTTCTTCAGTCATACCCGTATGCAAACTATTTAATCTCTTTATCTCCTCCTCCACTTCCTTATCTAGAACATCGACGCCACCCCATTTCTCTTCCATGTTCTTTCTCTTCTGGTATCGACTGTAGTCCAATCGTTGCTTATCTACCCACCGCCCTAGTAGGGGGTACATGGAGCAATATTTAGGCACAAGAGTGTTGAGATACATCCTTCTATACCCTTTCAATTCTTCCAGCCTTTCGAACCATTGAGCTTCATAGACATCCCAGACGAAACCAACGGCATCCAGTTTGTTTTTACGTTCTTCGGATAAAATAACTTCACATCTATTCACATCCCCACCCGGCTTCTTTTCCTGTTGTTGCCTCAACTTGTAATTTCGTCGTTGCAGGGCTACCCATGACCCCAGCTTTTCATTCTCAGCATAATTCCAAGGGACCAATGCATTACCGTGCTGAACTACGTATTCTTTAAGCTCTTCATAACGGGTATTCCATGTATGATCAAAGAGGTTCCATACGAAGCCAATCGAATTCAACTTCTCAATTCTTTCGTCGGTCACAGCGTCTTTAGCCTCGCAGTTATCTCTGTCGATATTTTCGGAGTAAATACGGTACACCTGCCTCTGGTTGTCTACCCAATTTCCAAGCTGAGGATTTTCGGGAAATGTAGCCGGTACTAACGTGTCCCCATGGATGGATTTGTATGATTTGAGGGCGTTGAACATTCTATCCCAGTGGTCTTTTCTACTGGGGCCTTCGAGTGTATCGTCGCTGCTGGATTCTTTTTCAGTTCCGTTTCCAGACGACGCTTCGTCGATAGTTTTGGCTGAACTGTACAGCAAGCATCGAGCCGGTGGCATGTCTTGAAGTGGCGATGGGTCACGTACGCGCAAGTTCTGCCGACTGCCATTTTCATAGGACGCGCTTGATGTCGATGTACCACCTAGTTTTGATGAACATGCAGCCTTGATTGTGTGATTTCGGATGTCGATTCTTGAGCTCACAAACCCGTGCGGTTTCACAAGGAAACCTAACTCCCACAGTGGCTTGGTGGATCTTAATAGTAAAGTCATGGCCAGATTACGGTGGAATGTTGAACTATGCGGTGCGTAGGTTTTGGATGGTGATAGGTATCTAGAAGTGAGTACTGAGGCTTCTATTTCTATCTTCGACATGGTCAGATTGATAACTGCTGCTGCTGGAGCTGTGTGCTGTGTGGTGGGTGGCGGCGGCAGGACGGCGGAGCGAGCGAAAGAGCGGGAAGTCGAGCTTCCTCTTCCCGCCAGCAGCTTTTGGCGATATTTGATGAATCCACAGTTATCGCTGGTCTTATCGTTATCACCCCTCGTCCTCCATCGGCAATCGGCAACCATGGACCATGATCCATCCAGGACGTTGCCTGCTGCCGCCGACATAGGACATGGAGTGTAAGAGAAACATCCTCCCGACACAATTATCAATTATTGCTGTCGGCATCGACTTTTGTGCACTACCATGACACACGACTTTAGGGTGTCGTGTTCGTATCATATCATATGCTCTTATTCTTGTGCTGCGATGCCATCAATACGTCTCCATCGACAATCGACAATGCACTGTTCAAAGTGCATTAGTCTCACAATCCTCCAATCAAGATCCTCTTCAAAATGCACATTCAAATCATCTCCGCCTTTCTCTTGCTCACTCAGCAGTGCTGCTTCACATCCGCGGCATCATCCCTCTTACGCCGACAACATCCAGATGTCAGCCAATTAGAATTAGACACTCGCATCATTGGTGGAACTGAATCCGTAGAGGATCGTTATCCATACGCGGTCTCGTTACGAAATGAGCAGAGTCACTTTTGCGGTGGATCCTTGATTTCAAAAGACGTGGCTTTGACAGCGGCACATTGCCAGCAGGAGAGCTATTATTACGTGGTGATTAGTCAGCATGACATGGTCGAATATTATGATGGTGAAGCACTTTATGTCAAGCATGATCTCCCCCATCCGAACTATATTGAAGAGACTAATGATGCGGATATCATGCTTGTGTTTTTGGATGGTGCCTTTGAGAATGCCGACGTGGTCAGACTAAACTGGGACTCTTCCGTTCCTGCTGTGGGCCAAGAAGTCACTGTGATGGGATGGGGAGACTTCAAAGTCGATCCTGCTGTTTCCAGTATAAGTGATGTCTTGATGAATGTTAACGTCAACGTAGTATCCAATGAAGAATGCGAAGCCAGTGAAGGAGTCGTTGATGGATATTTCATGACCTACGAGAATCAAATCACTGACAATATGCTTTGTGCTTGGGCCCCTCAACGTGACAGCTGTCAAGGTGTCAGGTGGACCTTTGATCATCAAAGGCGACGTTGCTAGTTCAGATTTGCAAGTCGGCGTTGTCTCGTGGGGAATTGGCTGTGCCGCGGCTGACTTCCCAGGTATTTACGCTCGCATTTCCGCAGTGTACAGCTGGATTGAAGAATCAGTTTGCACATTCAGTAGCTATGCGTCCTTGTCTGGATTTGATTGCGGATACAACCAACATGATGATTCTGTTTCGGGATCCGACGACGATTGGTTGCAGTGGTCGGCAAACGGGGGTGACCAAGATGATGATTATACTGATGACCTCTTGGACTCTGATGATTATACTGATGACCTCTTGGACTTTGATGATTATACTGATGACCACTCGGACTGGTGACGGACCAATTTAAGTCTTGTTGAACTGGTGTCAATATTATTTATGTAGTTGTCATCTAATGGTAGTTAGATAGTTCAAATAAATGGACAATTCTGACCTTAAATGAGAATATATCATGTAGGCGTCCTACCCATATTACTCAATCATCTTTGGTCGACGGTAGTTCATTCAACAAAGTCTTTTCAATGCGAGGCAGAAACAATGTAGCATCCTGCAACCAAAGGAGGTTTCCTCCGTTGCCGACTCTAACGTGACCCTATCTCGCACTAATTCTACCCCAGAAGATGAAGAACGATGTGTCAAAGTATTGCATTTTCATGATGTCTAATGGTAAGGGATGCCTCCTATTGATGCGTATTCTTCACTCCTTTCCTCTCACACTTCCAGCGACTCCCCCACCACCCCCAGCTCCGTCGTCGGCCTCCCCCGCCTCTCTATACAAACAGGACAAGTATCCAAGAATGTCTTCACCTGGCCATCGGTAATGTTGGCATATAATTCATCGACACGCAACTTGACAGCATTATTCCCACGGACATGATTCTGCTCGAGACAATGGATTTCGAATAGTGCATCAAATAGTTGTGTCACATCAATGTAGAGAATACTTTTCGTCCCATTCTTGTTATATCTGCATAGGAATGTTTCTCCATCTCGAAATCCATGAGAAGATGGCGGTGATTGTAATGTTGGCTCCAATGTCCGAAGGTGAATACCCGTCCGACGTCCCACATCACGTGTTACCGGTTTCATTTTGGAATACCATGTCTTGTGCCTCGATCGGAAGGCTGCGGCATCTAACTCATCATCCCCCGTATCCCAGTGTCGTGCGATATGTATTCCCTCGTCTAATTGGGACTTGCTGCGTAAATTTGCCTGAGTGGGTGGGGGGGTGTAATTCTCAATCTCGGTCGCTGGTATGCCCAATAATTTACGGTAGAAGTTGTCGCGATGGGTGTCAATCATTGCTTGTTCGGATGGCGTGGTAGAATACCCTGTGTAGCGTGCGGGTATGTGTATGGGATTTGTTGGAATAGGCGTTGCAGGAATATCCATGCCGCCACCGTCCTCCATTGATGTCATTGAGCTTGGCGATGATAGTTTCGGGAGTTTTTCATTAGATTGCCTATTGGGCGAGCAGGGTGCCCCTCGCTTGACTGTCGATGCATCACCACTCCCATCCCCTATGATAAGATCAGATGTTGACGATGACGACAAATACGTCGATGGATCAATGCCCGCTAGAATTATTGCAAGAGAATCGAATTTGTCCTTTGCCTCCGACACACGCAATCGAGCAGCGTAACATTCACGCTTGGCATCATCCAATTCTTTTCTACATGTTCGCAATGCCTCAATGAGTGCGGCATCGCGTTTTGCACCATTGGGCAATTGTGCGGCAGATTCGACTGCTGCCATGAGGTCCGACGACGCAGAAGATGATGATAGGGAGGAGAAGTCCGCCATGGTCATGGTCGCCGTCAAATTTTGCGTGTGCCGCTGCTGCTGCGCGTGGATACTAATATTTTTATCGCCTCAATTTCGCCAATTATCCTTTCGCCAATTATGTTCTGTCGCAGCGAAGTCATAATGAGGTCATTGCGGTCATTACACCGTTTCCCGGTTTATCAAACAGTCAAACAGCACATACAGGCCATACTGACCTGATGCCTGATGACCATGACGATGACGGAACCGAAACTGCGGCGCGGAAATCAGGAACCGTGGTATTCAATGTAATTACACACGACAGATCCATCAACCAAGCATTGCAGATCAATTCTTCCATGGAGTGTGAAAGCTGCCGCCGAAATCGAAATCGGCATGCCTGCACCGGAACATGTCCTTTTTCTCGAGCTCGCCGACGAGGCGCGGCAGCGGCGGCGGCGACGGCAGTAGGTATGAGGTACCAAGAACAACAATTACGCTCGCCGTACTACTCGTATTCCAGCACCAACTACATTAAATCCAGATCCAGAATACGGATGAAATCCGTGGGATTATTCTCCGCTTGTATCGGTGTCTATCTACTCTCTGCAACATGCAGCATCATCGACGTGTCACTCGATGCTGGTCATGATGGCAATGCGCGATCTTTGAGTATCGTTGCAGCGGCGGCGGCGGTCTCGGATGGTGAATTTAATACCGATTTATCTGATTTCATCGATAGTCCAGGTCCCGTAGGTGAACCGTCTTCTCCCATTGAGGCGGAAGTGGAAGAATTTGATTATGAAACATATCACGCACGGCATCACATTCCCGTACCGGCCTTGGGTGCCTCATTGACCGGATTAATGAGTGTAGCATCAACATCCAGCTTGGAAAATTCGGAAAATAACCTAGATGGTAACATTGGGAAATCTTCACAGCTACAACACGAAAACTATCATCGATTATTGGAAGTACATAATAATAATCCGGGTGGGATCTTGGCTTTTGCGGGTACGATGCAGGCGATGGAGAGGTTTGCGAACGATGCAGATACTAACACCATCGAAGATGGTTCGATCACTCAAGAGGCAAAGGCAATAGAGGATTGGCCATCATCCAGTAGTAGGAGTAGCAGCTATGAGAATGGTATGGCTTCCGCCTATGAAGCAACTCTTGCACAGATCTCAAAATATCGCTCGTCACTTTTACACGGTTCCAGCTCCAATCCTTCCTCTGAGAACATCGATAACATTGTCAATGTTGGTCACTCTCAAATTTCCGAAGGAGTAATCAAGGAATCATCTCATTTGGAGGAGCAACGGCCGCAGGTACTCAACAAACAATTGCCAAGTTTGCCACGCACCGATTCCGATCTAGACCAGGGGCGGTACCTCGTTGGATTAGAAGTGCGAAATGTTCAATCTCACCAACGAATAATAATCGATTATCAGGATGCTTCATCGACTTCCGGAAGTTATGGCTTCGAGGATCAGCAGATAAAGCGACCACTTCGTATTCGATATTTGCTATCCGAACTCTATACAGTGGATGAAGCAGCGGATGATGCATCGAAGGAAAATGTTCAACTGCTATCGACTCTACTCGAGACGTCGTTTCATCGTTCTGCCATCTTTTGGTCGCAGGCATTGTCACTCACTCCAGTCATTGGTAATATCATACCCACAGTATCGACATGTGGCAGTGCAACCATACCTGCTAGTCATCGAGAAGTAGGCGTGGAGAATGCAGACATTGTCGTCTACATCACCGGGGACAATAGATATTGTGGAGGTGCTATATTGCATTCAGCAATTTGCGACTTTGATCAGAACATGCGTCCTTTGGTAACCAACATAAATATTTGCACCAAGAATTTGCCGACCATGACATTGCCTGACTATAGCAAAGGAATATCAACCGAAGGATTGAATGACTTCGAAGGGTACATATCCACTGAAACGTCGCGGATTCTTGGTGCATCAACGTCGTTATTACAACATTATCGGGATGCAGACACTGGCATATCCTACGGCACCACGGAGAGACATGTTAATTGTGTGGATGGGTCACAAGAATTTATGTCCCTTGCAAACATTATTAGTGAGGATGTCGATACGAATGGTCAGGTGTACTATGAAATCCGCACGCCGAATGTGATTGAGGTAGTGAGGAATCACTTCAGCTGTATGACTTTGACGGGGGCTCGGTTGGAAATGAAGAACAGGGTGTCTAGCTGTGTTGGTAGTTTCCTTGACGAGGTGAGTCTTCCACTTGCGATGATCGAAGCTGTGTGAATGTTACCGTCTCTCATGAACCTCCGTCACTATTCCCAGCGCCTCTTCTTTGGCGAACAAC
>JALLBK010000206.1:0-18119 GCA_036940085.1 Discostella pseudostelligera
AAACCTACGAGTTATTTATTTGCTGAAGGTGAGTAGTTTTTAACTGTTTTCCCAAATTTTAATTTTATAAATCAATAAGTAACTTTCTTCGGATCAAAATTTGTTAAGTATCTGTCGAGCTTGAAGAGCGACGCCGAATCCAAAATCCAAAATCCAAAAATAAGCATAAGCATAAGCATAAGCAGCGGCGGACGACGGACCATGAATGGCAGCCGACGCCGCCGCCACCAGCCAACATACGCAACCCAGTTTCCTCTGCTACATGCCGACGCAATAACCAACACCTCTCTCAATTATTAATGCATCGTCCAGCCCTTCTCTTCGCATCGTCGCTCCTGACATCATTTTCATCGTCAACAATTACAATTGCCTTTGTCCTCCGTCCCAACAACAACTATTTCATCGGCACGAGATCATTGACGCCATCAGTCTCGAGAGCCACTAACACCATTAACATGGCAATCGTAGACAAGCCCTACGGAGCATGGACATCCCCCATCACGTCCAAATCCATTACTGCCAATACAGTCCGTTTGAGTGATGTTACATATTGCAATGGGCATGTCTACTGGCTTGAAATGCGACCAAAAGAGGGTGGACGGAATGTACTGTGTCGATTATTACCATCGGTAGAAAACAGTGTGGTGGAAGAGGTGACACCCCCCGAATCAAATGTACGAACTCGTGTCCATGAGTATGGTGGGGGGGCATTTGTGTTGGGCAAATCACAGAAGAAAATGGAGGGAAAGGAAGACGAGGAGACAATCATTTACTATTCAGAGTTTGCTTCACAGAGGCTATGTCGAGTCCTGTCAGACACTACCAGTGGCAGCGGCAGCAGCAAGAGCATGCCCATCACGCCTGATACCACCACCTATCGCTATGCCGATGGCGTAATCACTCCCGATGGAAAGATCATGTACTGCATACGGGAAGATCATACCAATCCAGAACCCAAATATGTCGTGAATGAATTGGTATCCATCAATCTCGAGGATGGTACTATGAATGTCATTGCTACGGGAAATGATTTTTATGCTGCACCGCGATTATCGTCCGATGGAAGTAAATTGGCGTACGTTACGTGGAATCATCCCAATATGCCATGGGATGCTATTGAATTACGAATGGTCGATCTTTCTTCTTCCTCATCGGCTTCAAGCAAATCGGAGATGCACACACTCATTGCTGGCAAGGATGGGGATACATCCGCCATTCAACCAATTTGGCATCCCCACACGGGAGAATTGTACTACATTTCTGATCAAAGTGGGTATTACAATATCTACAGGGCCGGATGTGATCAATCAATACTGCCAATGGAGTATGATTTTGGTGGAAGTTCACCTGGTTGGACATTGGGTCGACAGGATTTTACCTTTTTGCCAACGGATGGTCGACTTGTGGCACAGTATACCAAGGATGGAAATACGGTGCTAGTTGTTGCTGATGTTGTTTCCGAAAAGGATAAAGCCGTGGACGTGCAAGAGTATTCCGGTGACAAGGACGGACTACCGCGAATGTTTGGTGGTATTGTCCCCAGCGACGATGACGATGATAGCAATACCTTGTACTTCCTTGGAGGAACCCCCTCCGTCCCCACGAGCATATACGAATGGAATTTGGACACTCGATCGCCTGCCACAGTATTGACCTGCTCTTCTAACCTCACCTTTCCCGAAGATGTCATTTCGGCACCAGAACAGATTGAATTCCCGACAACGCTTGGCACCGCATATGGATATTATTATCCACCGAAGAATGGAGGGTTTACTTGTACTACGGAGAAGGCGCCACCTTTGTTGGTTAAGGCACATGGTAAGTAACGAAGCAATACCGTTTCCTTTGCAATGTAGGAATCTCACCGACACACATACCATTTTCTGCTCCTTTCTTTGTATGATACAGGTGGACCAACGTCGTGTACTGGAGCATCGTTTAATGCTGGGATTCAGGTAAGGTCATCTGGAAGCCTTGATGTGTAAACATCCGCTTGTACGTGTTTGTCTCTGAGTGCTCCGCTAATTTCTGTATCTTCAACTATGTACTAGTACTGGACAAGCAGAGGATTTGCCGTGTTAGACGTAGATTACGGTGGATCCACCGGATACGGACGTGCCTATCGCCGACGCTTGCGCAAATCATGGGGCATTGTCGACATTGATGATGTTTGCAATGGTGCCAAATACCTTGTTAAAGAAGGATTGGCCGATGAAAATCGTCTATGCATCGATGGAGGGAGTGCAGGTGGATATACCACACTTGGCGCCTTGGCTTTCCGAGATGTATTCAAGGCTGGAACGTCCATGTATGGAATAGGCGACTTGTCGGCTCTAGCGGCGGATACGCACAAGTTTGAATCTCGCTACCTCGATGGATTGGTGGGAGCCTATCCGGAAGAGGAACAGATTTACAAGGAACGATCACCCATTGAATCGATTGACACCCTGTCGTGTCCCATCTTGCTACTACAGGGCGTGGAAGATAAGGTAGTGCCTCCCAATCAGGCAAAGATGATGCATGAGGCACTGCTAAAGAAAGGCATCCCCACAGCCCTCAAACTCTACGAGGGGGAACAGCACGGGTTCAGGAAGGCGGAGAACATCGAGGATGCTCTTGATAGCGAATTGGCCTTTTACGGAAAGGTCTTTGGAATTGGGGATATTCCAGGAGCAATTGAGTTGAAAATTGACAACTTGCAAGATAAACTGATACTAAATCATTATGCCATCGGAACGACGGTGATCAAACCCAAAAGATGGTCATTCACATTGAGATGCATGACGTGCTACGTGCTCATCAATCGAGAATCGAGACGCAATTTGTGTCCCCACATCAACCATCATTTTATGAAACACTCTTCTGAATAGCCTCGGCAATAGCACCCTCAGCACCCTCCTGAAACTCAAACTCCAACCCGGTAATCATCTCATACAATTTAATGTACCTCCGAGCCAATTCCACAACCAATTCCTTGGGAGCCTCGGGCAATACTTCATCCTTGTATGGATCACAATTCTGAGCAAACCATAGCCTCAAAAACTCCTTATCAATATTCTCTGGTTCCTGCCCGGCAGCAATCCTACTCTGGTATGAATCAGTAAGCCAATATCGCGAAGAATCAGGTGTGTTCACCTCATCAATCAAACGTATCACACCATTTTCATCTTTACCAAACTCATACTTTGTATCAACCAAAATCAATCCTCGTTGAGCCGCAACCTCCTGGCCTTTGGCAAAGACTGCCAATGCTGCCTTGGAACATACATCAAAATCTTCTTGAGTCATCCATAGTTCGGCAACAATATCTGCTTCCGATATGGGACGATCATGTTCCTCCTCCTTGGTTGTTGGCGTCAAGATTGTCTTTTCCAGCTTTTGATTCTTCACCATCCCGTCGGGCAATAGGTGTCCACAATAATTCCGTATTCCCTCTTGATAATTCTTCCATATCGAAGTGGATGTTGATCCAGTCATGTAGGAACGGACAACAAATTCGATAGGGAATGGTGTGCACTTCCGCACTATGCTCACATTGGGATGCGGTACATCGAGTAGATGATTCGGTACAATATCTTTAGTGATATCAAACCAGTAGGCGCTGGTTAAATTGAGCACTTGGCCTTTGTAGGGTACGAGTGCTAGCATGCGATCAAAGCCTGATTGTCGATCGGTGGTAACGAGTGCGAGGGTAGTGGGTCCGAGATCATATCTGTCGCGAACTTTGCCAGTGAGGCGGGTAGGTGAGATGCCTTTGGTCGAGTCGAAAGAGACATTGGAGCCGGTGATTTGTTTGGAGGATTCATAGGCGGAGGTTATTTTATCCACGTGAGATTGGTTGGGTGATGTTTTTGATGATGAAGTTTCCGTCATGGTTCAGTAGGTATCTTGAGTTCATGATGATGTGTGGTCATATTATTATCTCTAGAGATACTTGGTCGGTCGTCGCGCGCGTCATGGGGTCCGTCGGTGTTGCGAGTTGCGATACGATGGTATGGTAGGCTGCGATGGATCTTTGCGATGTAGGAGTATGAATGGATGATGGATGGCCCGCCGACGCACGGACGCCAACGTGGCAGTTTGGTGAGAGGAGATTTGGCGCGAAATACTGGCCGAAGATTTCCCGCACTTTCCCGCCAAAACAGTACTTCCACGTGGCAGATTATTTGTCTTGGTCTTCGGATCGACACTACTTACTCGACACCTTCTTCTGTTTGAATCAGTCACAAGTCACTCTTAAATATCGCTCGACGAGGGGAACAAGCGAAAGAAGTCATCAATCAATTCTTAGTTCTTGGAATTGACGGAATAGACATCGCGATTCACAAGTCGTAGTGGAAGCGAATACTGACATTCCTCACTTTCCTCATTTCCAACAACTGACTTCCATATCCTACATCCAGCCCACATCCCACCTCCTAAAAAAAGCGCGATCATATCCTCTCTCTTGAGAGGAACCTATCAATACTATCATCGACGTCGACCAGGATTATTAGTGTTCTTTTATGGATTCTACTACAAAATATTGAACGATGAATGAAAATCAAGAGATGCAAACCATAGCGTCCAACCAACAAGAATTGACGCTACCCAACGATGCATATTGCCCTTACCAAGATGAAGAACTGGAGCAACTCATCCATTGCTTCGGTGATGAAGAATTGGACCAAGTCATTCGATGCTACGCTGCTCTGGTGGACCATCGTAATTCCGATACATTCCTAATGAAGATTGCACTTTCATCACCATACCCTCTTTCCCTACTATCGGGGAACAGAATGCGTCGACGCATTGAATTCATCGAAGATAAAATTCTCCCATCAGGCTTCGGGTCTAGCCTCCGTGAGGCCATGGCTGTCGAGCTGCTCGGAGACTATGAAGGCGAAATATCACTCGAGAGGTTTTTGAAGGGCGTTGCTGATTGTTGCGTCCGTGATCCCAAGAACCAACTACGATTGATTTGGGACTGTTGTTCCGTCGACGACAGAGAGCGTAAGGATCCTGGACTGGATCCTGCCAAGATTGTAGACCTTTGCTACCGTCTTTCCATTGCCGCAGGTAAGTGTTTGCATGTTACCATGATATATGTGAATTGATGTGCCACATTGGATGCTAATTGACAATGTGCATCGCTCTCTTTCATATATTCATCAGAGGTCATCATCACTCGCAACTTTGATATGGATGCCATCACTGCCAAGCTCGAATCCGAGCACGACTTTGCCTGTTCCTCACTGGAACAATCCCTCACCGAAGCCGGTTCCAATGGAGTTGTGAATAAACAAAACTTCTTTGATTGGGCACAAACTTGCGCACCACACATTTCATCGACCATGTCAAGCTTCGTAGACAAGTTGTTATTCCATACGACAAAAATGTCAACCACGAGATTGAATTATGTGCCCTTTAAATTTCCAACATCAAGTGCTTAAATACGTTGGGTTACCCCCTCATACCTCCCCGCTACTCCCAACACAAATTCTTTATGGTTTGTATTATTAATCAAGTGTAAAGGGAAGTTGTGACGATGATTATCCTAGCGCCGAGGAAACATTGAGATATATTGTTGGCTATAGAGAGCTTCCAGTGGCGCCATGGACAAGAAATGGAGAATGTAGCGATGTAACATTGAATTGAAACCATGTAATAAATAGATTGACATTTCCTACCAAAGGTTGCTTCGTATCACCATCACCATTTTGGGTACATGATAGGGACACAGGATTATTAAATTCAGTCAACGCATATGCCTCATGCCCACTGTGATATCAATCACATGGACGGTCATTGCCATTGTCTGTCAGGCCTCTCGTGCCGCTCATATTTATTATCTCATGGTCCGGCAGCGGCGAAGTATCGATGGTCATCGTCGACGACGGCCGATCATTGTCATTGGTTGGAGGTGAATGAGGTGCGCGGCGGGTGGAGGTGGTGAATTTGATGGGTTCGTATGGTGAATGATGTATGGTGGCATCGGTTGAGCGTTCCCGCCACATTTTATCCCTCCCGCCAAAACCATCTACATCGGAACTAGAACTCATTTACGCGCCAAAACCCATGTCTGTCCGTCACTATTCTCTCCTACCGACACTCACACTACTCATCACTCATCCATGTCAATGTCAGCCGGCAGACCATGGCATTGCCACCCCTCCCCCGCTAGCTTCCCTCTCCACTCTCTCTAAATCGCTCCAACTTTAAAATGGTTGCCATCCTCCGTCGTAGTTGTCGTCAATATCATCTCACAGCAAACTATTCCACTTCGCGCGTCATCGCTGGCGCTACCGCGTTGCCGGCGCCACAGCGGCAGTCGTCATCGTCGACGTCGTCGACGACATGTGCCCTGCCACAATCATCACCATTGTCACGGACTACCCGTCATCGTCTTCATTTCCATATGCCACTTACTGTTTCAATTCCATATCGCCATTTATTCTCCTCCAATAATGCCACAATTCATGGCTGCAACGAAGTTCTCAAAACCACCGATTCTCCCACCACCAATGCCGATGCCATCACCGACGAAACCATCCTAACGAAACTTGGTACAGAATGCTACCAACGTGCATTGGACGCCCTAGAACATTCATCACATACAAAAAAGCTTCATGAAGAACAATTGTTAAAAGAACAATTTGAGGCTATGGAACGACAGCGTCATCGTCAAAATCAAAAGAAGTCGAAGGGAGGGTACCGACCGCAGCTACACCAGCACCAGCAGCATCTTCAACAGCAGCCGCAATTACATCGGCAGACAGATGCACAAGAGCCAAGTGTGGAAGGAACCATCAAAGATCGTGCCGCGGGTATGGCAGTCATACGTACCATTGTGAAACAATCTCAGAAGCTGGCGAATGAACGACCTGCAATTCAAGTAGAACGATGGACTTCGGATGGTGATTGCAATGGAAGATCTCATGGGGATACAACTTGTGATCATCATCACGACAACAATGGCGACGTTCATGACAAAAATGAAGAATTTTGGAAAAGTCTAGCACGACAATACATGGAAGAATCGGCATTACGATACGGGTATGGATCGGCATTGGTCCAGTTGGGAAATGATGCGTTGGGACGTGCAAAGGAGGAGGGGGTGGATGCACCTGAAGAGAAGGAGGTGGATGCATCATCATCATCCGTATCCTCTCGAACAACTCCATCCTTCTTCGATGTGGAGCGGTGTAAGCAATGGATAGACGAATCTCCCATACAACTTGCAACAATCCTCAATCTCGTTGCCAATGGCAGAAGTGAGAATACGGATGATGCGTCATCACAAATGCCCTATCACTGGCGACTGGCATTACACCTTTACGCTGCAGCCGGAACTCGTGGATCACCGGAAGGATATTACAATCATGGTCATTTACTATGGGATGCATCCCAATTTACTAGAGCAATGGAATCATTCTACAAGGCAATGGAATTGGGTGATGCCGATGCCATGTACTTTGTCGCGGCGCAATATTTGTCGTATGAAGAGGAACATGAGGACAGCGATAATGAGGCAGGGAGTGGAGTGAAAAACAATGAAGCCTTTTCTCTCACGGCGATACATAAGGATCATGGTGCAACAGTTATGGAAATGCTGCATTCATCGAACGTTCCTTCAATAGACACACCAACGTCCCTTCCAATGAAGCACCCCATCCATCAACATGGCTTGTCACTCCTACAACATGCAGCACACGAATATAAGCATGGTCCAGCGTTGCATCATTTAGCTCTCCTTCACAATGAACATGGCAATATGCATGACTTCTGCAACTATCTCACGAAGGCAGCCAATATGGGCAATCCCGACTCACTCTTTCTACGAGGACATTGTCGATACTTTGGAACCGATGGATTTGATCGAGATCCATCTGCAGCCATGGCGGATTTCTTGTTAGCCGTCGATAATGGACATGTCGATGCCATGGTATCGGCCGGTGCATTGCTGCACCGTGGTGTGATGAGTGAGGATGGAAAGAAGATCATTATTAAACGCGATCAACGACGAGCATTTGAGTTGTATCAACGTGCTGGTGAGCTAGGTAGCATTGAGGGGTGGAGGAATGTAGTGAGTTGTTATGCCACCGGCGAAGGTGTGCCAATGTGTATGGATACTGCGAAGTATATTGCGAATACTATGCTCAAGGATGACAAAGACGAGTAACGCTCGTCATCCCCTACTACGGGCGCGGCAGACTGGAAGTTCAGCCGAACAAGTAGTTCGTGGGAACATGTGCAGCATGAGTATTGGATGGAAAGCTTGCATGTTGATCGGCTGGGTGGCAATGCTATCGATATCTGTAGCCTCTGCTTCTTCTGATAACCACCACATCAGTTTGGCTGATCCCACGATTACTGCGTCTTGCTCGGATGATACTTCGGAATGGGGTGATCGGATGCTCTAGTAGTGTAAATTAGTTTCGTACCAGCAAGTGAAGCGGCAATACCCACCAATATTGGCAACTAGAGGAGTAGATATTGATAGGCAATTGGTGTGGAATTGACATCGGTGCAAAGTATTTCCACGTGGAGTCCCATTTCCCGCCATTTTCGCCCCAATTATTGCCATATTATTGTCGCGGAAATCATTTGCCCGCCATTTTCTCGACACTTTTCATCGCCACATTTTTGGCGAGCTCACAACGACACAGCTGACAGCATGCACCATCCAAACTCCATCCAAGCAGCACCGCACCAAAAGGCAGAAGGCCCTCAGAGATGGAAGGCCGACGACGTCGACGATGATTGCCTCGATCATCGCTTCAGTAACTACCATCGCAATTGATTGGTTTAGAGCAGTAGGCGAAGGCATGGCTAGGAGAATGAGAGGCTACAACGACAATGATGAGGAAGCGCCGCCGCTATCGCCGCCTCCATTATTTGTCCCCCCAAAAGAAATTTCTTTCCGAAGCAGCAGCGGCAGTGATAATGACACCCTACCCTCCGAGTTGTCAACCTTAATTTGCCATCCTCCTCCCAATTGTAACAACTTCGACTCCAATCATTCATTCACTACCAATTCAATGGCTTCATCGCGCAGGGCATTTCGAACAGCGGCGCTGCTATGTGCACTATCCCTGGGAATACTCTACTTCTCCAACTCTCGATACATGAAAATGATGGCATCCATATCAGAAGAGGCCGAGGCTTCTGCTGCAGGTGGAGAAACAATCTCGCACATTCCCTCTTCTATCGACTGGGGATGGAGGAGTCGTCGTACAAAGAAGAAGAAGACGAAGGCATCTAAAAAAGACAAAGCAAAAAAATCCGACGATAATGATGATGTCGAGGATGATGAAGAGCTTGTCGCGCAAACACCCGAAGAAACAGATCCTGAAGAGGAGCTTGAAAAAATTGTCGAGGTAGATGACACAAATGCTCGTGAACTGGTCATCCCGTCAGCCTACAAACGATGTCCCTACGTAATTGACATCTTCAAACTCGAAAATCACGGTATTACCGATAATGAATTTCTACACGCGAAATATCTTACACAATCTACCGACATGAATGTCTTTTACCGCGCAACATGTCTACTATTCTGGAAAGACTTTGCCGCTGGTCATTGGGGTCGCGAACAAGGTCGTAGCATCAATTTGGATGATATGGTATTATTAGAAAAGGCCAAGTATGAAGATGGAACGTTCATGTCGCCAATGAGTACATGGACATGGATTACGGGTGATCAGCATTTGTCGAATTTCGGTGCATGGAAAAATCGAGGGGAGGAGGTGGTGTATTCGGTAAATGATTTTGATCAAGCGGCAATATACGATTTTCATTTGGATGTATTGCGGATTGCAGTGTCGATTTGCAATCATGGGTTTACCAATAGATTAAGCCATTCGGAGGTATTGGAGGCATTGGAGGCATTCACATATACCTATGTCAAAACGGTTGTTGATTATGTTGGAGGAGATAGGGAATTATTGTATGAATTGACCCCAATAACATCGACGGGATACCTACGTGACTTTTTATGGGATGTACTCGAGGAGAGTGCACAAGTGAAACAATTGCAAAAGTTTACCGAAGTGGGAATTGATGGCATACGGCGATTTATTCGGAATGCCGACACGAAGTTACAAGACGTATCACCCAATATTGATTTAAAGATACGATTGGAGATGAATTCAACACGATATGGTGCATCGATGATGAAGATGGGATGGAAAGTTCGTGGATGGGATGATGATTTCTACACAGTGTTGGATGTAGTCCGACGTGTTGGCTCTGGAATCGGTTCCTTCGGCGTTGATCGGTACTATGTGTTGCTAAAGGGTCATGATATGTCATTAGAGGAAGATCGAGCGAATGTACGAGCATCCGTGATATTGGATGTAAAGCTCGAGCCAGAGTCGGCGGTATCAAAGATACTAGATGAAGTAGATCCACAACTCAAGGCATGGTATGGAGATATCTTTCAAAGCGAGGCCGATCGTGCAGCCCAGGCGCAACGTCGTCTCACATCGTATACGGATCCATATGTTGGTTTTGTTGAAATTGATGGGAAGAATTTTATCGTTCGTCAGAGATCTCCGTACAAGTCAACATTTGACTTGGAGAAGTTGACGGATCCACGAGCATTCAGTGAGTTTATGGAGCAAATTGCGACAGCCACTGCCACGGCGGTAAGTTAATCATTTTGAGTGTATGCAATACAAACGACTCAGCAACAACATGATCGGTGCATCGTTAACTTCTTTTGTCGAATGATAGCACGCAAGAGGGACAGTTGCAAAATCACCTGGACAGTTTAAACATGTGATTAAATTACTATTGGCAGGCGATCGCAACAGGAGGCGTTGGAGCCAGGTGAGTGAAATTACTTCTGTTTGCCATACCTCTCTATTTTTATTCCGACTCACACCACATAAAAAATCCCACGACATCTCTTCGTACATAGTTGGTTGCAAACATTGCACTCAATTACAGAGATCAAGTAAGCCTTGACTTTGATTGTTTCAAGGAATATATCTCGACATCCTTTCCGAAGTAGATCTTTTTTGAGCCATTTATGTTATCATAATAATAATAATACTTAGATGTCCATTACAATATGTACCAAAGCTTGCAAGTCCATCCCAACTCCCAACCAGCAACCAGCAGGCTCGTGAAACCTACACGTGGAAGGTTCCTGGATCCCACGTTGCCAGATTGGTATTTGGCGGGAACTGAAAGATCTGGGGGGAACTTCTCCAGAGAAATTATTGGCGAAAGATTTGGCGGCTCCAAATCCAAACTAAATCCAAAGTAAATCCAAAGTCCATCTCAACGATGACGATAGCGATGGACGACGATGATATCCTCGGAATTGCTCCTACGATACTTCTCCATAGCCCAACGACAGCTACAGCTCCTATCAACATTCGATGACCTAAATGACTACACATTAGTTGGGGTGTCATCACAGCCGTTGGATTCATTATTGTCCCGGCATCGACTACGCATTGTGGAGGCGCAGTTGGCCTCGTTGGACGAGGCATTATCGGAATGGGAACAAGTTCATGTTGACAATGACGGTGGGGTTGCGGTCAGTCACAATTCTATGAGAGAAGTTCTACAACAACTTGGTAATGGGGATTATTCAGGCGTTTCATTTCCTGGTGCAAATCATCATTATCACAAAGATGTCACTACTGTGCCGGCTGTGTCGGCAGATGGTCTACGCAGTCGTTCATCAAAAGTCGGCAACACCAGCGACTATAGCCCGCGACCGAGTACTACTTGTGAGGTCATCGAGGATACAAGTGACAACGAACGAAGGATACAGGATCTTCTCGCTCAGGCAGTGGAACAGACGAACGAATTGGCACGTCGAGCGTTCGCTCGATCTGTCCTAATTGTTGAATGGCGAAATTATCACAATAGCAACAACGAGGAGAAACATATACCACAATCTGAAAGAGAATTACGAGGTATCAACGATGGAAAGATAGATGACGCATCTATACTAGAATATTTCGGTATGATGATGGCAGCAGTGCAACTTTCTGAGGTACAAACATTTCTTCGTATTGGTACCACGGACTTTCTTCGTTCCACCCACATGGATAGTGCATCGATGGATGGGTTCTACGGCAGCTCTGTGGATGATCGTCTGCTTCACATCCAAAGATTATATTGGCGTGCTCTTGGCTGGGATCCAGATTATGCCATTGACCAACTGAAACGACTTGTTTCATTTGGATGCACTGCATGTTATACGAATGCGGAACACCCAGCGAATGCCAAGGTATTGGAGACTTTGGAAATTTATGCTTTGGCTATGATTGAAGCAGTCACTAATGCGTCAATGACTAATATTGGAAGTGAAGACTATCCGAACGGAATGAATGATGACGGTACCACACGAGTAGTAAGTGTATCCTACTCCGAGAAAGTCATTAACCTTCCACACGATGCTCACGACAGTGATGGTGGACACAACTCAAGCTGTACAAACCATGCCTCCCTCTCAGCACCAACCAGCAATACCATAAACGAACATTCCTCCTCTCAACAACGATCGGAATTGAATGCTGCCAAGGCCACATCGGCATTGCAACAACAAATATGGGATGAATTCCAATTACTGGATCCGGCCGAACAAATGGAAACCGTCGAGGCGGCAAAGAATGCACATGTGGAGTTCTTGGAAAAGGTGGCAAATACACCACCGGGTCCGGAACGGATTTTTTTGATACAACAGATGGATGATGCTATGCAAAAATTGCTCATGATATACAAATTATGGTCTAGTCATATTGCTGCTGTAGACAATCCGTAGACTCGTTCATGTTGCAGATCATAATAACGATCTTCCATTAGAATATGAGTACATGAGTAAATGGATTTGCATTACAATTACGAGTTTGGGTCCATGATCATGGAGAATGGGCAGTATGATTTGTTTCCTGCTGATGATGGTATTGTCGATTTTCTACTACCGGAAGCTGCAGTAGTCACCCTTTGCTTATGAGACTTCTCCCAGAGAAGCAGAAACTTCTTCTCCAAATGTCCATGTCGGACGATTGCACGACGACGAAACCACGAACATTTCATTGTCAAAAGAGTGTACGCCCGGAGCAACAGCAGGAAGGAATACACCACAAATTTCAATCCAATGTGAACGATAATGTTGGAGAGAGATTCCAGACTCCACCCCTTCCACTGCATGCATGATTTTGGTATGCCCAACTCATCCGATAATGGTTCACTCAGTAGTTTTCTACAAACTTCCGACCTGAACACGTAGGAACTTCTCAAGTTGAGTAAATGCGCCACGAGTTCACGTGAACTTTGATTAGGATGTAACAGGTGGAGAATCATGCTCTCGAGGGTGGCATAGGAATGGAGTATTGAGTCATTGTTGTGACCTGCCGAACCCAAATCCAAATTGGAGGCACATTGGACATCGGATATAGTTTGCTTCCTTGGTCCACACGGATCGACGGGAGGCAAGCGTTCGCTTTCAGAAGAATTGGAAGACCTAATAGGTCGACCATTCTGACTAATACTCTCAGGAGTATCGACACCAAGCAACCACCCTAGGTATCGCCACAGCGCCAAATAATCTTGTTGCTCCGACTCACATAATGGTTGACCCGATATAATCTCAATCCCAACCAGAACATTCACACTAAACGCAAGCAGAGTGGCCGCCATATCTTCCTGATTTATGGGTATGCCATTTTTGTCAATGTCCCAACGCTTCTTGGATTTGAGCAACGACCGTCTCACCTTGGCATGCAGGACTCGAACACGCAATGCAGCCTCCCAACCGGACCCACCCGGTCGAAGAGATGCTGCAGGTGGTGCATGTACTGTGTCGGTGGACTCCTGCGGGGCAAAACAGCATGCGAGGAACCCTCCAGTATCGAACAGACGTTCCTCGGCCAATTTGCGATCACGCTTCATTGCTTTCACACTCCGAACTGAATTCTCATGCCCTGTCGCAGTCGATGAAGTCATGTGACTTGGCACCAGATATCGAGATGCACGCAACACTTCCACAATTGGCGGTATCGAGAATCCACCCACCAAGGATCTATAAAATAATGCACATCCTGCCACTGGCAAGTAGGCCAAGAATACATCTACCCCCCGTTGGAGTTGTTCACAATCTACCCATGGTGGTGGATATTCATAATAGTGTTTGTAGAATCGAACAACTGGACAATCATCTTCACAATTATTTTGATATTGTCGTGATGCGTAAGCGATTACGTCATCGAATGCCCCACATCCACAAATTTCATCTTCATCAGAGTTGTTCGTTTTGTTCATTGAGAGATACTGCAATAACGCATCCATTTCTGGATCGCCAATTCTTCTATACGGTTCGAGTTCCATTGTAGTGTAATGAAATTGCCCTGGTAGGAAGCAAACATCGATGCCAAAATGCGGAATTGATGATTCATTGTTCAATACTGCCCGCATTTGTCGATTTCGCCACGATGTCGATTGTAAATTAGCTGAGTCGAATTGCAGAAAATTCCGTAATGAAATTGATGTGCTAATTGAATCAATCAATTCGTTGCCATCGACATCTTCATGTTGTTTGTTGGGAGACCCACCAGACGAGGACGACGAGGAGTCGAGGGATGCAGTGGAGATCACACTGGAACATCGTTTTGGTAGTGGCACCGACGTGCTGTTTCGGCCACGCCATCGAATCGACAGTGACATTATAATGCTGTTATTGTAGCTACAAATATGAGAAATAGTAGTTTGAGGTGGTTTGAGGTACTCATAGAGATACCTCAATCGGCTATGACGGATCTTGTGGCCATGGTCGTCGTTCGTCGTCGGCGTCGGCGGGCGGTGGCGCGCGGGCGGCAGAGAACAGGTGAAATGGCGGGAACTATGATGTCAGAGTGATGTCTTATGCCACGTCACTGAAAGATCCGTCAGATTTGGCGATAATAGCCACAGACCTATTGTAGGAAAATTCGCCAATGAAGTTGCACCTGGATCTTTCTCCACCTCACGTGCTGCATGCATGCATGCATGCGAAGCGATAGGAGTGCGAATATGAGATGTCATGAGATGTTGTGCAGTTCGCAACCATGACGATGGTAAACCTCGCATCTCGTATGGTAGGCACCAGATAATACCTCACCAGTAGCAGCAAACATCAACGATAGCAACAGCAGCAATGGATCCCAGTGGCGAAGAACCGATACGCGGCGAAAGCAGTGATTCAGTGGGTCCAACGTCGTCAGACCCCAGCGGCGAAGCACCGATGCGTCATGACACCTCGGGAGTGGAAGGTGCCGACGACGCCACTGCCACCAACCAGAACGGTCATCCCAAATTACAGCCCAAAACACCAGTCCCCAGTGATATTCAAATCAGCCAAGACCTCGTACGTGAGGTAGGTCTTCTCCCCATCGAACAAGTAGCCCTCGAGGCAGGCATTCTCCCCTCCGAAGTCATACCCTGGGGTATTGCCAAAGCCAAAGTCCAACTAAACTCGACATTGCAACGTCTCTCCGACACACCTGATGGGAATTACATTGTTTGCACTGGAATCAATCCTACCCCCCTTGGAGAAGGAAAATCTACTACCACGATTGGATTAGCACAGGCATTGGGTGCCATCTTGGGCAAGAAATGCTTTGCTTGTATCCGCCAGCCTAGTCAAGGACCTACCTTTGGTATCAAGGGTGGTGCCGCCGGGGGTGGGTATGCTCAAGTGGTACCCATGGAGGAATTTAATTTACATCTAACCGGAGATATTCATGCCATTACTGCCGCGAATAATCTCCTTGCTGCGGCGATTGACACACGCATGTTCCATGAAGATTCTCAATCCGATCAGGCATTGTACAAACGTCTATGCTTGGGCGAGGGAGGAAACAAAGCCAAACCCTTTTCTCCCATTATGAAAAAACGACTTGTGAAATTGGGAATTGATCCAAATAAATCTCCCGAGAAATTAACTTCCGAGGAACGATCAGCATTTGCTCGATTGGACTTTAATAAGAGTACCATTACATGGCAACGTGTATTGGACACCTGTGATCGACATTTGCGTAAGATTGTCATTGGTATGGGTGTCAATGAAACTATTCAACGTCGTGGCACAACCAAGGGTGTGGATCCACGTGAGCAACACTCCCGAGAGACTGGATTTGACATTACCGTGGCTTCGGAAATCATGGCGGTATTGTCGTTGGCAAAAGATTTACCAGATTTACGTGATAAGCTTGGGAATATGGTTGTGGGATACTCGAATTCGGGAATGCCAATTACTGCTGATGATTTGGGTTGTGGTGGTGCCTTGACGGTATTGATGAAAGATGCGATATTGCCTACGTTGATGCAAACTGTGGAACGTACACCGGTGTTGGTGCATGCCGGCCGTAAGTGATAAGTGGTGTAGGTTGATCTCTCAACATCATGTTCATTGTTCATGCTGGTGCTGATACTCTCTTCAATTAATAGCTTTTGCGAACATCGCGATCGGAAACTCAAGTATTGTTGCTGATCGGCTGGCATTGAAGTTGGTCGGTAAGGATGGATACGTTGTTACCGAAGCTGGATTTGGGGCCGACATCGGTATGGAAAAATTCTTCAACATCAAGTGTCGTGAGTCTGGTCTGAAGCCCAAGTGTGCAGTCATTGTGGCGACGGTCCGCGCATTAAAAATGCATGGTGGTGGACCTCCTGTATCGGCTGGGAAGCCCCTGGCGAAAGAGTACACGGAAGAGAATATTCCATTGGTGTGTGCTGGATGTTGCAATCTCGTGAAGCACATTGAAAATGCCAAAAAGTTTGGTGTGGAAGTCGTCGTTGCAATCAACCAGTTCAAAACCGACACTGAAGCAGAGATGGATGCAGTCCGTCAGGCCTGTTTGGCAGCGGGTGCATTTGATGCTGTAGTTTCCAACCACTGGGCTGAGGGTGGAAAGGGCGCCGAGGCATTGGGACGTGCAGTAGTGGCGGCGTGTGAGGCAAGCAATGTTGAGAACTTCAAATTTCTCTATGATTTGGATCTGCCGATTCGTACCAAAGTCGAGACAATTAGCAAAGAGATCTATGGTGCTGATGGAGTTGACTTTTCTGAGTTGGCAGAGCGACAAATGGAGCAGTATGAACGTAGTGGTTTTGGAAATTTGCCACGTGAGTTATTCTCGTTCTTATCATTTCTTTCTTGTTGGGAGCACTGATGCTAATCACTTGATGTCTTCGATGCACGCACTTCAGTTTGCATTGCAAAAACGCAGTACTCATTCAGCTGCGATGCCAGTGCCAAGGGCGTGCCAACTGGGTTTCGGATTTTTGTGCGAGAGATTCGTAGCTGTGTCGGTGCTGGATTTCTCTACCCCATCTGTGAGTATTTAGTATTGAGCGCAATTGAACGTTGTTGTCCTTCAATAGCTGTGGTATGCTCACCGTGCACGTCTCTCGCGTGATGTGAATAATCTCTATCATGAAGGTGGTGACATCATGACCATTCCTGGTCTCCCTACAAGGCCTGGGTTTTATGACGTTGATATTGACGTGGAAACTGGGCAAGTCATTGGATTGTTTTAGGTGATGTGATCGACACGAAGACAACTGCAAGCTGCAAGCCTAATCGACGGCAAACGACGTTGATCAAATGCAATAGTCGTCCCCCCATTATTAGGGAGATTGGAAGGCAGTTATTAAACCGTATCAACAACATTTATTATCAGTTCTTGCAACAGAGATCCGACTTAATTCTTCCAAAGATATCAATACATAATACTCAGCCCATAGCATGGTTCGAGCTGCTACGAGACTCTGCAAAGAATATCGTTCTATCCACCCACCCACCCACCCACCCCTAACTACCTTCGACAACCGACAACATTTTTGTACAGTAAAAGTCGCTTAGCAACAGTTGTTCGCCCGCCTATTTCCAGACACAGGATCTTTCTTGATCTTAACGCCAGTGTGTGCCGGTCCACCCCCACCATCTTTAACCAAACGGTCCTTCACTGCGCGTGCTAAACTCAAAAAGCATTGTTCGACATTAATATCATTCTTTGCCGAGCACTCAAAAAAGTCTACGCCAAATTCCCGTGCCAGCTTCGCCCCCTCCTCGGTACTGACAACCTTCTCATCGAGCATATCGCACTTGTTCCCCACGAGGATTTTATTCACATGTA
>JALLBK010000207.1:3271-25647 GCA_036940085.1 Discostella pseudostelligera
GGTTGAGGACCAAGAAGTGTACTCAAGTGCTGGAATAAATCACAAGGTGCTCATCTTGATCAAACCATCTTCCTGCACATGCGACTGCCCCAGTAGCATCACCTTCCTCCTCAGCCTCAGCATCCCACTCTCCTTGCACCTTCTGTCATGTTGCTTTGCTCATCATTTTTCTCCTTGGTCCTTGGCATGATGATCTTCAACTTCAACAATGCTTGGCATAACAAGATGCCATATGCCATTAACCTCCTGTTCTACCTGCTGCTCCTCCTCATCATCTCATTATCCTTAGTACTTTGCTGATTGGTGTGATGATGATAGTTGTGTGAGGCTGAGGCTCAGGAGCCAGATGAGGAGCCTGACAAGGTGGTGTTGATACTGAGGAGAAGGAGCAGTGATGGTTATTGATGATGTTCTTGTTCTTGCTGTTCTTGTTAAGAAGTATAGTGAAAACATGAGGAGATATGGAGTAGTAGTAGTTGGTGCAGTATGCTGATGCTGATGATTGTTTTTTGGGTTCTTGTTTTTGTCACTTCTCCTACATGATGCTGTGAGAGGATGCTAACATCAAAACTGATACTGCTGTGATCTGTGATATCAAGGAGGGTGGTGATGCCGGTGGGAGGAGGATCAGGACAAAGGACAAGCAGCAGCAGGTGAATTGATGCTGAGGACAGAGTGGATGCTGGTACTGGTGCTGAGGAGCAGCAGTAACAGCAGAAGGAGCAAAGGGAGCATCATAACAAATAATAATGATGATGATGATGATGAGGAGGAGGAGGAGGAGCAGGAGTTTTCATAGAGGAGGACCAGTGATTGTGATCATTGTGCTGAGGACTGAGGATGAAGATGAAGGTGCTGATATGGCAATACTACCAATAATGTCCAGGAGGATACTGATAATCCATTCTGTTGATGGTTCCCTGGTGTTGTGAGCCCATGGTATCCCTTTTATCAACATTAGCTACAAATGGTGACCCTTCTTATGCAAATGTCATCTCAAGCTGTAGTAGTAGCTGCTGTAGCTCCTCACATCACCATCCTGATCCTGTACCACATCTTCTCCTCCTGCTGCTGCTCATCATTCTTTTCCTATATCCCATTCATATTCTTAGTAAGCAACCCCAATCTCCTGCCCTTTACTCATAATATCATGATCCTCTACAGTATCCTGAATTTCATCCTCACTCCTGCTCCTGCCATCTTCATTCTCCTGTCAAGAGACTTTGGGTAAAAGACAAAGACCAAAGATGCTGCAATCATAACTGAGGTTGCAAATTTATGAGACTAAACTAGTTATTTGTGACCTGAGAAGCATCTTTGCAACTCTGCCATTGTACGGGCATTGTCTCAACACTTTAGCATTGTTGGGCTTGCATCCTAGTGAGTAGCGAGCTTGAGCTGTTGAGCCCAGTTCGATCCATCATTGCATGGGCAAAGAAGGTTGGGCTCATGGAAATGGTGAGAGTCCTTCTTCCTATTCTTGGGATCCCCAAGTATTTCAGCAATTCCCTTATCCTTGGCATCCACCACTACACATCACACCTTTTCCTACTCCTAGTCAGCACTGGTGGTAGTGGTAATTTTGTGATTGTGATCAAGAACCACACCCATCACACATACATATTCTCAGTGCAATTGGGTCACTGGCACCCATCCTCACTAAGTGAAATTGGGTGGTCAACTATCCATGCTCAGTTCTCAGGCAATGTATCGTAATTGGTAATAGGGTAGTAGGAGTAGTCAACATCAGCAGTGAACAGAGATCATTCAATACACAGGAGGCAGGATGGAGCAGGAGGGTGGTTGTCGACGGACCACAGGCAGAGATATGAGATTTGTGACCTGTCTACTGTCGACGGACAAGCCTGATACCATACCTCGACCACCTTGTCACTTCGCCCTTCGCCATCGCCAACGCCAACGACGGACAAGCGAATGCGACCGCGAATCCAAAATCCAAAGCCAACAGCAACAGCCAGCAGCACCGTCGACCATGAATGCCGCCGCCGCCCCTACCGCCTCTACTACTACGCCCCTACGACGAGTAGGCTCGTCTCCCAGCACCAATGCATCCTCCAAAACTTATCTCCTCTTCTTATCAACCTGCATCTTTGCTACAATGACGACGAACTTTATACATCATCATTTGGCCGATCCACACAATATTCACAAGCGCGCGAATCTGAAATTTCACAATCAATTGAGAATGAGTATGACATCATCTGACAATAACACCAGGATCAAGAAACGGTTGGGAGGAGGTGGAGGGCAACAATTAGAAAAAGAGGCGGAAGAAGTAGAAAAACAAGCAGTAGCTGAAGATGCAATTGCAGCGATAGTGGCGGTGGCGACGATTTCATCACCTCACAATAATATTCTGGGTAGCCCAACAGATCATTCACCAGTAGAGGAAAAGGAGGAGGAGGAGATTCAGCAACAATCACAACCAACATCACCAGAACTGCAACACCAGCAACCACCACCACAACAACAGCAATCACAGAAGCAGCAACCGCCGCCATTGCATGATTTATCGGGATTGAATTGTCATGATCACAATGGTCCCTCGAACGACCTTGCTGCCGAAATGGTCTATTGGCAAGATATTCCCAGTGATTCTACATTTAAATCACCTATTGGGAATGAGGTGGGACATCGAAAATATTTGACATTTGAACCCGATGGTACGTTGGTGTGTCGAGGGGAGAGGGGATATTACATGACTTTTCTTCTCATCAACTATCCAAACGACGACAGTTCACCTGACAAACATCTTGCATCTTGCTTGTTACCATTTTCATCTAACTCTCTTTGCTCTTCGCATTAGGTGGTGGCTTCAACAATGCCCGCATGAACATGGAAACTATTGTCGTCATGGCCCACGCCATGGGTCGAACATTAGTCTTACCACCCTCCCAAAGTGTCTACCTACTTCAGAAAGACAAGAAGAAACAACGCGTGCACTTCTCCTTTGCTGATTTTTATCATATGGAGCAAATTGGATATGAACATGCCGGACTTGATATTATTAGTACCGAAGAATTTTTATTGACTGAAGCCATGACGGGACATTTGCGAAACAAAACGACGGGTGAGGTGGCATTTCCACCGGACAATCGTACCAATTGGGATGGTGTGGAAGATATGTTCCCATTGAAAGAGTATTTGCGGAATACTACCTTAACTCCACTAGATTGGGATCCATCCGTATGTTTGGCTGCCTTCCCCTCCGACGCGGGACCACAGCATTTTGAGGAATTGAATGATATGTTCAATGAGGCATATAGTACGAAGCGATCGAGGAATGAATATATGGATAATCCAGTGGCAGTGGATGCATCCCCGGTCGATCGACTTCGGGAGGTAGTGTCTGGTTTGAATATTGGTCGATTGTGTATCTATGATCAGAAGATGCAAGCGGCTCCGTTGGTGCATTTTATGTGTTATCATAAGATGAGAGTGCGGATGCTCACGCACTTTTATGCATTTTTGTTCTTTGAGGTACGTCCACAATATCGCTTCGTCCATTTCTTGGCAACCGAATCCAATCAATGAATCTCAATACATGCCTCTTTTGTTCGAAATACAGGATTGGCGACATGACTTATGGTCCAAACGATTCGTCCGTGATCATCTGCGCTACGCCGATGAAATTCAATGTGCCGCAGCACGTGTCGTAGCCGCACTTCGTGAACGATCCCGCAGTCGAGGCAATATCAATGGAATATATGATTCCTTCCATATTCGACGGGGTGACTTTCAATACAAAGACATGTTAGTGGATGCCAATGCAATATATAACAATGCCAAGGAGGAAATTCCAGACAATTCGACAGTGTTTGTTGCCACGGATCATATGGGGAAACCATTCTTCCAACCCCTGGCCGATCGATATGATTTGGTATTTCTTAAAGATTTTGAGAAGGAATTAGAGGGAGTGAATACCAACTTATACGGTATGATTGATCAACTCGTTGCGTCACGTGGACGAGTATTCTTCGGATGTATGCATTCTACCTTCACTGGATTTATTTTTCGTATGCGGGGCTACCATGCCCAAAGAGACAAGGCACTTGGCTGGGAACGGGGGGCATTGCTCAATTCCTTTTATTACACGTCGGCTGGTGACAAGCGAAAGTATGAGCAGTACACTCCCATGCATCCACCCACCTATTCGAGAGAATTCCCGACAAGTTGGAGAGATATTGATAGAGGCATTGAAGAGTTGTTGTCTTCTACTCATAATGAAGAAGCAGTAGCAGTTGTCGAGTAAAAAGTGAGATTCATAATTAAGGAATTTTAGCTACGTGGTACCCCACTCGTCAGATTTAGGTATGCATTGTTGCCTTTTAATGTCGGAAACAACATCTTCAATCGGAAGAGAAGGGTTCACATGTGTGTGTATATTTCATCTCGGATTGCAGCATTCGCCATGGACATAATCCACACTCCCCGATCCTCCACATACCGAAATCAATCTCGTTATTTCTGATGCCTTTTTGGATAAATACGCAAATAGAAAGAATGGGTCTTTTTTATCCGGCCCTGCATCATCCTCGTTACCAGCATCATCACCACCACCATTACCCTTTTTCTGTTTCCGTCGATCATACTTCTTATTCGCCTTCTCTAACTGTTCCAATCCCCGTCGTGTCGAATCCTCCGCTCTCTCAAATTGATTTTCTAATGTATCAATTTGTTCTTGTTGTTGACCCACAATCTCTCCCAGATCTTTGTATATTGCATCGACTACATGCATTTTGTGATGTATGTCGAGTAGTTCTTTTTCGCGTTGTTGCATTGTGCGGAGAGCGTATTCTTCTTCGCGTTGTTGGATTAGTAGACTTTGCCTTCCGCCTCCACTGCCACCACCATGACCGTCAGTACCATCATCATCATTAGTAGATGAGCCATGATAGTAGTAATTGTCATACGAGATTAAATCCGATCGCGATCGTGATAATGGTATACCATCTAGGCGTTGGTGTTGATGATGATGCGGATGGGAGATGGAAGTAGTGCTGCTGCCGGTAAGAGTGTTGCTTGTCGTTCTTCGGAGTGGACCCTTTCTCAATGGTGCGCCTTGTTGATGTGATTGTCGCGGTGTAAAATCACGAAATGACATGGTCTAAAACATTGACGACAACTTGCACAATCTATAGAATTGAATAATAAAGCGGTTGCTGGTGGACAATGACGATGCCGAACGATGTAGTGTGTGTGGTAGTAGGGAGCATTGGCATTGGTCCACCATCGTCATCGTCGACATGTGTCATGTTGTGAGCTGTGCGCGTTGGGTTTCTCACAAGGAACGGGAAATAAATACAGTTTCCCGGGAATTTTACTTTATTGAATCAAAGAAATGGCGGGAGCTCCATAGTCGTTGTTAAGTATCTTTTCAATTTCAAAATTTCATTTCAAACTATTGTTAAGTATCTTTTTTAATTTTCAATTTAATTTCAAAATTTTCCTAAGTATCTTTTGAATTTTGATATCGGCCGCACACAAGTTCGAGTTCGTGGAGGCGGAATCCAAAGTCAAAGTGGACCATGGCCATGGACGCCGCTGCCACAGTATGCCATCCCTCCCCCCTCATAGACGCGCCCATGGAGCACTACATCAAGTCGAGGCGACACCATAAGAGAAATTACCTACAATCGTTCACAGTTTTTCAAACTCACTGCGGCCATCATGCTAGACAAACCGCAACAGAACGGACATCATGTTGTTCGAAGTCGGAGTGGCGGCGTCGGCAACGACGACGCGGGGGATGATCATCAACGCCTTGCCGATAATACCAACAACGGCAGCAGCAGTGGAGGAACCTCAATTTTATCCGACCATGATGTGCTGCGAGATGTTTTCACGATGGCACGGAGTAGTAATGGTATCGGCAAAATATCTAGCCAGAATCACAATGACGATGAAGGGAATGATAATGATACAGCCGAGACATTATCAAATATCATTAGACCATTGCATTTGGAGGATATTAATAGCGGAACCATCGCCCGACTGGACGATGGTGGTATTGGAACAACGACATCTCAGCAACAACTACTTCTACCACAACCACCGCTCACTTCTCGTTTGGGCAAACGAATTATGCAACAATATCAAGATCAGCAACAGATCATACAATCGAATACTACTATATCAGACGATCCGTACCATTCCTTTCAAACTCAGCAAAATCAGGGGGGAAACCATCCAGTTTCTGCATCGGCATCGCTACAACTACAACGACCCTATTCCGACTTTCTACGTCTACCCCCTCCTCCATCCATGAATCAAATGCATTACCTTACCCATCTTCCACCTACTCCTTCACAATTAAATGAAAGTACAACCGATAATATTCAAGAGCTAGAACGGCAGCTACTACAGTATCATTTAGATCATGAAGCATTACAACCCCATCACCAGCAGCAGCAATCATCAACATCGCACAACCACCACCTCTCAGTATCAGTACTCACCTCCAATTGCTTCACTCGGGTAATTGAACGAGATGCAACTTTAGGATTAGGAATGTCCTTGCGTGAATATGATGGATGTATATATGTACAAGCATTGATGCAACGAGATGGAACCTGGTTCAAAGAGAATGGCAGTGTTGGTGTTGGTAGTGCCACCGCTGGGAAGGAGGCTGGACCAGGAGCAAGGGTGGGGATACTACCCGGGGATCGTTTAATAGGATTGAATGGACGTCCATTCCTACAGGGAAGGTTGGCAAGTGATTACAGAGATACAATTGGTAATGGAGGGAGTTATTTTTCAACGCACAAAAATCCATCTTCGGAGGAAGTCATGACGAGCGTGCGTGATGCAATCTCCAATGCAACAAGTCCGATGGTTCTGCACATTCAGAGACTCCCTGATCGAGAGAAGATGGTGGCTTTGCTTCAGAGATTACAAAACGAATCGAGAAATAGCAATGTGGATAAGCCTGTATCGAAGGGATCGTCTCATTTACGCTCGAATGGCACAAAGGCACTTCCCAGTCCAGCGAGAACAACCACATCCAAGCGGCCACGAGGCCCAATCATTCATAAATTCGCAATTGCATTATCCAACCGCAGCATAATACAAAAAGGAAAAGAAGAGCAAACAGTCACAATGCAACTGAGACTCCTAACCGATCGCACTCGACAATGGGAATCCAAACTGTCCTTTCGACTTCGCGCTCATGATTTCACCCTCCGTCCACAACTTGATGCTCGAGATGTCGAACAATCGTACTATGCATCCTTCATATCTGATGAGGGGGAATGCCCGCCTTTCTTCGATTATAAATTCAGCAAGAGCATCCGATCGTATGCTCCATCGACACCCATGATACAGGACTGGAGATTATCCCATCCTAATGGTCATGAGCATTCGCCGATACCTCGCGTGAGTAAGAAGGTATCAAAGGAAGCAGCAATCATGGCAGATTTGTATGCTGGATTAGACAAGGATGATGCCGAGATACAAGATTTTTTATTAGGTGGCAAGAGCAGTGCTTCGATTGGCGAGGGGGCCGCGTATCCTACTGCCAATACATTTACAGGGCCTGACGCAGCGGATATATTTATCCCACTTGTAGGTGTTCGAAAGGCAATGTGTGTACGTATCCTTAATAGCTTTTTAGACAATCGAAATCAGACGGCATTCACGATTTGGTGCTACGATGTGGAGAGCGGTCGGGAGTGGTATGCACCAGTCCGGTACTACAATGACTTTAAGGACCTGCGGTTGGCACTACTGCGGTTGGATAAGACTATTGCCGATATTCCATTTCCATCGTTGGGGTGGGGCTTGTCGTTTTCGATAGAGACTGGTGAATCTGCCAAATCGAAAGAATTGCGACGCAATCAACTAGAGATATTCTTGAGGCAAGTATTCGCGCATGTGTATCGAGGTCGACTGCACCCGTATATCGCCGAGGTGGCAGTCCACCTACAAACATTTGTCGGATGCGATACAGTCCTCGGTGAGGGAGGTGATCGTTCTGGCTTGTCCCTATCGAAGCAAGTGGCCATCTCTGAATCGACGTACGGCAAGAGAATGCCGGATGCTAAATCAGAACCAGACGCCAATGCTCGGAGGCACTTGAAGCGCTCGATTATGCGATATGTGTATCGGTTGTTCTTGCTACCAGCAATCGAGAAGTTAATCTCGAACTTTATTAATGCTACCAGGGAAATCGTAATGTCAGATGCATCATCAAATCAACAGTTCTCCGTTGGCAAGAGTGAAGCGAGAGCATCCATTGTGAAAATACGTGACTTCATTGATAAGTTGCAGGAGCTCATTCTGGATGGTTGCCACGACGACTTCATATCTATCGCCCAGCGACGTGACTTTGCTGCACTTGTGGACGACGATGACAATTTAAACCGCGACGATTTGTTCCGAGAGGCAGTTCGTGAACAAGTTGAGCTTGAGGTCTACGTTCCACTGAGGAGTACCATATCCAAGTATCTGGTGTATGCTTGGTTTAATGAAGATATGGAAATGAAACACAAAATGAAGGTGAATATCTTTCTTCTTACTACCATTTGCCTATTATCGATACTCGGTTATCCTCACGTGATTTTTGCATAGGCATTGATTGACAAGCCACAGTCGTACTTCAGAATCTCGAAAGAGCACAGAAGCCGTTCAGATTGGAAGTCGGTTTCAAGAATCTTAACGGAAGGAGTGTGAGTGAATTCACCACCTATTGCTTTACCTTTTTGCTCTTATCGGACACTCATGCATTGACCTATCCTCATTTAACGTGCGCTACTTGCGACGAATCCAGCGGACGGAGCACGTTGCCTTGTGTAAAGCTTCGTGCTGTTGTGGATGCGGCGAAAGAGATCAGTCAGTTAGATGCCGAAGAGCGAAGTGTATTCCCCGATGCAACATTTTTCGATGCAACCGTTGTGACCAAAGTGAAAGCACTCGGGGCAGATGACTTCCTACCAATCTTCATCTACTGCTTTGTTCAGGCGAAAATCGAACGCCCCTCGGCACTTTGTGAGCTGAAAGATCGTTTCATTCTCTGCAGTGCTCACACTTGTTGATATTCTCACTGCAAATATTCTACTTTCTGCTGCTTGATCAGGCGAATTGCTTTCAATACTGTGTGATCCTGCAAAAATGAATGGCGAAGTAGGGTATTACCTAGCGACTTTCCATGCTGCACTCACACACATCCACGAACTTGACTTGACCGAAGCAAACAATGATCTTTCTATCATTTTTGACACTGAATAGCTCGAAAGGGTGAGAGGCCTTGCATCAACATGTTCGATGCACATTGCACATGCATAATTCATAAATCTATTACACACTTCTTCCGATTTCCAATTCACTCTGACTTTGGTGGATGTCTACGAAGCAAGAAGGAGCCCATCACCAACCGAAAATCTATTCTAAAAAAGGGCGATGGCATTGTTTGGTGTCCTTTCATTCAGACATGACAAGAAAGATGTTGGTACTCCTAGTAGTTGAGCAGGCTCGCCTAATTTCCCAAAGCAGATAAATTCCTTCGAGTTCCTTTCTTTGAAGGCCTCTATCTATTTGCCAGCTGCAAGGGGTACTTATTCCGCCACAGGAGAAACATCCCCCACGATGCACCATCCACAACACAACAACAACAACAACAGCGTCGCTCCGAAACCAAAAATTTGGGAAGAGCAGCCCCTCGACGGGTCCACATACGTAGGAATTCAATAAACTGCCACCGAGGAAAGAAGAGTCACACAAACACCCCCAAATCCAAATCAAACCTTCTTTCGCATCAACCATGCTATGCTATGCATCGCCATGCATGCAGACGAAACGCATAATACTGGCGACTGGCGGCTTCGGTTGCTCGACTATTGCTTCTCTGCCAAGCAGCGGAGGAGCCCACCGCCACCGCCGATCGGCAAGACAATATGGATGCAAGGAGGACAACGATATGGACGTCATAATTTCATGTGCACCATCTCACAACTCACAATACATGCACACCATCAATCGGATTGATGTTGCTATGCCGTCGTCGCCATCGTCTACCGCACCTATCCAACAGCAATCACATGTGGTACAAGCTATAGTTGATTCAGTAACACGATGTTTCCATCCGATACAGGTCTATCCTTGTTCTGATATCAGTAGTAATCCGACGAATGCCCATCAGACGGGTTCGCCTCCTATGACGAACGCCGATGCCGACGACAATGCGCGGAATCATTCGACATCGTCGCCATCATCTTCACCGAAGACAAAAGAGTACGATGCCGACAGATACATCCACCGTAAGTTAGAGATCTTCCGAACAACTGACGAGGATTGCATAGCGGCATTTGGAATTCCGCGTCCTCGCCCATCATCCTCGATGAGGCATGCTCATCGTCTATCGACATCGCAAACAAAGGTCCAAAGTCGAGGTGGTGGTGGTGGTGGAGGAGGAGGCAATAGGAAATCGAACACACTGGTCTCTTCCTCCGATGAGGAGATTTCTAACCTCGCTAAGAATCAAAAGAAGTTTGATGAAGATGGATATGATCACAAGAAAGATCAATCCTCTGGTACTCTCATCGCATCGTTGTTCAGGATTGTGCAAGATCCACTCAGCTGTATCGCCAACGCAAACAAGCATTACAATTATTCTGGGGGCGGTCTATGCTTCGCCAGCCCCGTTCGAATGCCAGAGGCAGAGAATGTTTCCGAACTTTCGGATTGGAGGCTCACGGCAAATGAATTTGTATCAAAGTATCAAGGTGGTAGAGCGATAGATGGATGTGGCAAGAACAATGCCATTGCCAACACTGCCGCCGACGACATACCTGATGTCGTTGCAAGTAGCGCGAGTGAAGAGGCGACCATGACGTCGGCATCATACTTTGATCAAAAGTACTCTCATATCATCGAGAAGAATCCTCCCGTTCCATTGTTTCGCGAATATCTTGTCGATGTATCTGAAAACAATACGAAAGGTGTCATGAAAATATTCGAGCTGCGGAAAGCAGGAGCAGGAGGCTCTCCGACAAGAGGAGGGGTAGGAAGCTGGCGCAGAAACAATGAGTCACCACAAAGTTCAAAATCGAGCCAAACTCCAATTCATATCAAGGTGAAAAAGAAGTCTCCCAAGATTAGCAACATCAATCAAGCGAAGACAACCACTTATGACTCGGCACCCATTGGTAAGAGCTCCAGTGTGAGCACACAATCTGCCGACGACGAGAAGACTTCATCGCCTTCTACTTCGACTCGTTCCCTGTGGCAGCGCATGTGTAATAACATTGTGCCGGATCAACAACAGCACCAGCCCGAATCTCAAAAGAATTACCGTGAACCGGAGTTTGTCATTTCACTTTAATGTACATTTGTTAGACATCCTCATCGCGACACTGCGATATTGTTCCGACTACCTCCGAGTGGTCCCATGCGTTTCATCGACCAAGAAATTCCAGAGAGAAGCGATCATACATTGTGCTCTGCATCTGAGCCATGTATAAAATCTCATGTATAAAGGCATCAACATTAATGAATCATATACTGTAATGAGATACACTACAAAATGTGTTTTAAAGTCGCATCCATTGCTACTCGCCACAGCTTTATCTATTGTTTTTCACCACAGCTTGAGCAAAACTTGGCAGCGATAGGGAGCTTTCCGCCGCATGAGATGCAAAATTTGTACCCCGCTTGAGTCGTATCACTACTTGACACATCCTCCTTAGGTTGCTGACGACTTGTATTTCCTTCTATTTCTGAGTTTTCGTCGGAAACAAGTGCTTCATCTATGTTGTCATTTAGTTGTGAAATCGCACCCTCACGGTGCCACCTCACTAACAAATCGCCAAGATCACCAAATCGATCCAAGATCGCATCACTAAATTCCGTATGTATGGATTGACTCAAAAACTCCGATGCCCCAATGGACATTTTTAGTACTCCATCTCCTGACTTGGCAATATCATTGACGAGATCACTAACAGAACGTTGTTTGACTTCCACTGAATTCCCATTGACGATGTTATTGCTGCTATCGTTTCTATCGGTGGACGTGTCACTACAACCAATCAATTCGCGAGACCATACTGTTCTCATCTGAAACTCCTTCGCTGCAACGACATCTTTGAAAAAGTCATCACCCACATGGACCCACCATGGACCCATCCCATCAGAAAATGCCTCGACTGCATTTTCGTCAATATCTTTCCAATCGAGTACTCTCTTCGAACTAGAGTCAGATTTCACATACGTTGCAGGTAGAGCCGGTATGTCATCGCCGTCACCACCCAAAAAGAATTCCTCAATATTCCTTCCATCTTGCTCGAGCCGTAACATCAACGATGCCACTGCCGCCTTGTAGACACGTGCATCCGGTTTCGATACTCCGACATCTTCGGCGCGCACTACAAAATCAAACAATCCCGATAGCTCTGATACTTGATTGGGATTGGAGTTTCCATCTGTAATTGCACCAATGTATATCTTATTGGAGAATGTTGCATCGGATGTTGTAGGTAGCGTCCGTAATTGTTGAAGTGTCGAAACGGCACATGGTACAAAATTCTTTGAGATGGATTCACACCGTGCCTTCATCCACACGTCGAAGGCCAAGTCGATTTGTTGTTCCAAGTCTTCCATCAGGGAGTTCGAAGGCAGAGCAGAACCGTTGTCGTCATTTGCTAGGATCAACGAGCGTATGGCATCTTTCCTCAATAATGTGAGATACACCGGCTTCATTTTCGTCTTTTTCTCGACGCCAAAATCAGCTTGAGTATGCACCCCATCACCCTCGTTACTTTCCGATTTAGTAGTAGCTTGTAATAGCTCACTCTGTCCTACATTCTGTACACGATCCGCAGCGTCCTCATCATCAGAGTCTCTCAACTCGTCCACTGACTCCATCATCATCGTCCTCCTTGATACATCATAGTCCACCCCAGCATACCGTTCAGGATATTGTCGAAACAACTGTCCCATCCGATTCTCCGATCGTTCTTTGATACCAAATTCATGTAATAGATGAGATGCCAGTGCATCATTGGCATCAGAAATAGTTTCGGAAGTTTTCCATATTGTGTTGTCAAGATCAAATGTAATAACGCGTATTTCGGATCTTGATGACTCCAACGTTGTAGTAGTTGGTGACGTTGCGATAGTGGCTGTGAAGCCAATATCATTACTGATGATCTCGATGGTGTTCGATTGTGAGTTGAATTTGCCAGACGACGTTTGTTGCATTGGAGCATAATACATTTTCTCCCACTTTTGAAGCTCCTCTTCCTCCTCTTCCGTAGGAGTCGGCATATTGTTACTCTCCATGCTATTGAACGGTCTGGTGTAACTGAATCTAAAATAATTACAACGTCGATTTTCAAGAGGTCGGAATAATGATGAATGTATTTTGTTGTTTAGAGCGCAGCCTCCCCTATGATGATAATGTGTACTTATTTTGTGCCTAGTCTGAAATGCGGTAGCGGTAATAGTGGTGATACTTCTTCTTCGCAATGGGTCTATCCCGTGCAGTAGCAATAGCGATCGATGATGTTGCCCGTGTATTGTCGGGATACAGTGATGTCTCGTAGATCTCACGAAGCTCATGGAAGATGACGATGACGACGATGCCGAAGCAGGTGTCGATCGCCCCGCAAAAGCAGTTATGAAGAAAAAGAATATCAAGAAGTCTTTACTACTAATCATTGGATACTTTCCTTCCTAATCATTTAGTGGGTAGGGGTGTCTAGAGTGGTAGTAAGTAGTGGGGTCGACGCCATCACCGTTATCTCTACTATCGTACTAGAGTTACAGTCATCCGTCACCGTCATGGTCGATCGGCGGTCGGCGTCCATGTCAATGAGCCAGAGTGGTGAATCTTCCGTCTGTCTGGCGTCACGACCGTCGGATCTTTGATGCTAGGAGTATCTTTGGTGCGTCAGAATTGGCGGGAAAAGACACTAAATTTTGGCGGGAGAAGGTTCAAGTTCAATCTGCGGCGATAATCCTCTGCATCTATCACTATCACTATCACTATTACCGACCTTTCACTTTCACCCAACGCATCTATCGTTACCGATACCGGCAAATCCAAAGATCATTGTCAATACAGCATCTCTCAACGTCAACAACAGCGGATGCGACAAGATTAATAACATGGCGAGCGACGACGAAATTATTGAGGGGTCGGGAGGGCGCATTTCTCTTGACTCCGACGACAACAACAACAACAAGCGCGGTGCAGAGACACCAACGACGTCGGCATCGGCATCGAACCCGAGGCAGTGTGGGTATCTGCAGCGCAGTCCTAGGGCCCCTCCATCACCTCCTCACAACGACGACGATGACGGCGGGGGTGGCGATGAGTATGCTCCTCTCAATATTGACTTCAATTCATCCAGCGACGACGCCAACAACAATCGAATCGTCACCACAACAACAAATACAGCAGCTGCGGCGGCATCATCAACATCAGCCGCGACGACAACCTTTGATCGCGCATTACTCATAGCATCCCTCCGTCCCGGCACCAACATTGACGGCTTGTCCGACTATGAAATCCTACGACTACAGAAAATTCAAAGAAATGAGGCCAGATTGGCCAGTTTGGGATTGTGTGGTATTACAAGTAAGCCCACAAGGAGTAGTAGTAGTAGTAGTAGTAGTAGTAGTAGCATCGGTGGAAAAGGCAGTACAGATTATGTACCATTCCAAACCCCACCTCCTCCTATGGAACCCGAGTCTGAGCCTGATTCTGAGCCTGAAACAAGCAAATGTAGTTCCCCTGGTCCTGGTTGGACCTACCCTCCTGATGAAAATTTCTTCCGACATTGGACATCTCCTACACGAAAGATTTCATTTCTGACACATCCAGCGGCGTGTCAATTTGAAGAATTGCGGAATCAATTTGGCAACGATGAATTCCAAGCATGGGAAGAGTATCGGAAACTTAATCCTTTCCTAGCAAGTACAGTTGTGTCTCCAGAAAAATACGATGCTGGTTCTCGATGTGGCAGAGGATTGACAACAACCAAAGCTGCTGCCCCTGCTCAGAATGCCATCAAAAGAGGACTATCCAACGAAGCAGCAGTCAGTTGTAATTCAAACAATACTCTTTGTTTCATGTGCAAAGATGGGGGAGGTAAGTTGACAATATCGGCTGTGCGCCCTGTCCTGGACCCCGAGACTTGATTGCTCACACTTTTGTTTTCCATCTTCTCTATTCATTATTTCAGACCTGGTACTTTGCGACACTTGCCCGAAGGCATTCCACATGATATGCCACATTCCTAGGCTTCATGATACCCCCCCAGGAAAATGGAGTTGCTGCGAATGTAAAGCAAGCTTGTTCACGAGGAAACAACGCTGTGGCGAATGCATGGAGTGTCTTCGACCAAACTGTGGCGAATGCGCTGCCTGCAAGGGAAAGAAGCAATTTGGAGGTGATGGTAGATACGGAAGCGCATGCAAGTTCAGGAAATGCAAGTTTATGCGTTATGCTCCTCCCGAAAGCATTTCAAAGTCTCCGTCGTTGAAAAGTAATTCCGAAAGTGTTGGTCTGAAGACCAAGTACCTTCCGGGTGTGGGATGGAAGGCAAGGCGTGTTTTCGAGAGTGGCCAGTACGTCTGCCATTGGATATCTCCAACGAGACAGATTGAGTTCAAGAGGCATCTTGCAGCCTGCAACTTTGAACGGCTAAGGATTAAGTTTGGCTCTGACGAGGTTAAGGCTTGGGAAAAGTATAGGGCGCAATGTACTCGAAAGGGAAACGTCACACGGGTTGTTTCTCCTCAAGATTATGATGCTAAGTCAAAGAGTGGATCAACTGCATCAAGGGCGCGTCAATATTCTGGAGGAGCACTGTTATCAACGCCACGCAAAAATTCACCTGATGTACTGCAATTGAAGGAGGAGGACGATCACACATTCCAAATTGCTGAAGCCAAGAATGATATTTCGAAGTCGCCGTCGTTGGGAACAAACTCTCTTGGTCCGACGAAGAACCCTCCAGGTCTGGGATGGAAGTTAAAGCCTGTTTGCGAGAGTGGATATGTTAAAACTTATTGGATATCCCCAGTGAGACAGATTGAGTTCAGGAGACACAAGGAAGCCTGCAACTTTGAACGGCTACGGATTCAGTTTGGCTCTGACGAGGTCGAGGCTTGGGAAGAGTATCGAAGGAGAACTACTAGAAAAGGGATAAGGACACGCGTTGTATCTCCGCAAAATCATGATGCTCAGTCAAAGAGTGTATTAACTAGGGCATCTAGGGCACGTCGACTTTCTGAAAGAACAATATCATCAAAGCCGCGCAAAATATCATCAGATGGGCAGCAACTGCGGAGGAAGGAGGACAATCTCATACCCCGACATAATGCTGCCAAGAATGATATTTCAAAGTCTCCGTCATTGGGAACGAACTCTCTTGGTCCGAAGAAGAACCCTCCAGGTCCGGGATGGGAGTCAAGCCTTGTTCACGAGAGTAGTCAGGTTGTCACTCATTGGATATCTCCAGTGAGACGGATTGAGTTCAAGAGGCATACTGCAGCTTGCAAATTTGAAAAGCTTAGGAATGAGTTCGGCTCTGACGAGGTCAAGGCTTGGGAAGAGTTTCGAAAGCGATATTATACTGTTGATAGGAAAAGTCATCCATCATTTGTTGTATCTCCGCAAAATCATGATGCTCATCCAAAAGGTGGGGTAGTACATAAGGCGGGCCTGAACAAGAAGCGACAGCGCTCTAGGGATCATGCCGTTTGTCTCGCTCCTGTGTCAAGAAAAAGACCTCGTCGTTCCACAACGAACAATTGTAGAGCCACTTCGAAATGCAACAGAGGCGTCACTTTAGCCAATGATAAAGAGAGAGAGTCATTTGAAAGCGACGACTTTTGTTATAGTTGCGATGATGGCGGAGGTAAGCTTGAAGTTTCACACCACACTTCATCGCTACCACTTATTGCTCACTGTTGTTGTGCGTCAACTATTTTAGACTTGGTTCTTTGCGATTTTTGCCCGAAGGCGTTCCATCTAGAGTGCCATATTCCGAAGCTTCATGTCATCCCACAAGGAGAATGGAGGTGCTGCGAGTGTTCCGCGGGCTTGTTCAAGAGGAAACAACGTTGTGGCTGTTGTGATGCTTGTCTAAGATCAGATGCTTGCGGGGAATGCGCTGCCTGTAAAACCAAGCAACGCTTTGGGGGTACTCTTAAGCGGGGTGGAAAGCAGTGTGAACTGAGGCAGTGCAGAGATAAGCGCTACGCCGCCCCAGAGACCTTGCCAACCTGCAATGTATCCCGTTCTCCGAACACTAGTGGCACATCGATATGCAACAAAGGGCGAGCCACAACTAAACGCAAGGGTCAACGACGGCCGGTCCCCAAATCCATCGTCAAGTTCAGTGGCGGCCAGCATCACGAATCACGCTTTATAGCCTCTCCATTCCAGTCGTATTCTCAACTAGGCCCTGATCGTGGACTAAATAGTGGTGAAATCAAAATGATTTGCCTGAGGCCTGCAAAAAATATGTCATTTTTTCGCCAATGTTTCTCAAAACGAATTCTCCGTATTGAGAAGAGCCTCCGCGATGTACCCCCCGAAAAGTTTGTTACTGAAGTAAGTCATGAAATGATGACTTTGCCGACTTTGCCGACTTCACTACTTTTGAGCGTCTAATTTACCTCGTTGCCGGGCTTAGAATGGAGCGAAGTATTTTCTCGCCTCTTCAAAGCTGAATAATGAGAAGAGTGGAGGGAAAGTGAACGGGAAATATTTCGCTACCGATAGGAAGATTGACCTGTTATACATCGGCCTGAATAGCCTTGATACCGAGCTTGAAAAGTTATGTGCCTTCTCTTCATTGGCACCGGAGAAAGCTGTTGCAAGGCTTGGTGAGATTATATTACCTACCGAATCGCTTTCCATTATGCATGATCTGACCTTTGAAAATTCATCCTTGTACACAAATAGGTCATCTCCAAAGTGATGCTCAGAATGTCCTGTACATTAAACCTCATGAAATAGAACAGATCGAAGAAAAAGGACACGAGGGTGAGTCGGCTTGTTTCTGCACCTCGTATTTCTCTTCGTGGTGAATGAGGTTTGCTCACACTGTTTCTATTTGCTATGTCAAGGCTGTGGATTCTTTCCAGATGGTTATTTTGATGGAAAGGTTGGTGGAAAGTTTGATTCAGTGCAAGTCCGCATTCTTGGGCCAACACTCGGCATGGCGAAGGGAATGTTGCTAAGAAAACCTGGGATCTCTCGCATTCAGTTACCATCGAGCATGTTCAAGGCCCCTCCTAGCCATATTTGCAATGACAGCTTTGCAGCAGTGATAATCAAAAATGTTTTTCCGAGTGAAGAAAACAAGCAACTGGGGCGCTTTTTGGATCCTGTGGTGGATGCTCGCGATAGCTGGACAGCGAACGACAAAAGGCCTCTGAGTGACATGTACCAGCGAATGCTGGTCGGGTATGGAGTCAAAAAATCAGTTGTTGATGAGTATGCACAGTCCGCAAGGAATCCAATTAAGTTGAAACACGGTCACTTCAAAGGGTGTGTCGATCCTACTGGAGCACTTCCAGAGAATAAAGTGTTTATCTCTGGATATACCACGGACGCCAGCAATAAACGCGTACTCTTTGGCGAAGCTCATTCAAGGATATTCTTAAGCCGAAGTCCGTGTTTAGCGCCTTCAGATGCGAAAATGGTGTCTGTCGTCGGGAGCAAACCGGAAGAGATGTCAATGGATGATTGGAATATATTATGTAGTTATGATTTTGGTACCATTATTTTCCCACAGTCATTAGTTTCGATGACATGCGTCATTGCAGGTGAGAGTTTCAATCCATTTTGTTTTTTTCTATGGTTTGGTGTTCCTCACCACTTTTACGCATTGTTTTTAGATGGCGATCTCGATGGCGATGGTAAGAAGATTGATATGATGTAGGCCGTTCACATTCTCCACCTGAATCCTCACATTCATCGTTGATAATTTCTTGACAGATTATTTTGTATTATGGGATGAAAGGCTAATTCGCCAATTAAGTCATTGCAAGGACGAACGCACATCGAAGGCGAGAGCCTTGCTCCATAAACTTGAGCTGCCAAAAAAGGTTCAGCATTCTGTGAACAAAGCGACGGAATTTTCACCAATCGCAGACAGTGAATGGCTTAGTAAAGCGCAGGATTTGATGCTGTGAGTGCGTGAGAGTGAAATTATTTTGCTTGCATAACAAGAGCTCTCATTGTTCACTCTTCATATGGCAGTGATTTTCCCACGCAACTAAAAGCCTCCGATATGGTAAGCAAGCTCTACAAATTATGTGTAGATGCATCAAAACGGGATGACGACTATGTTGATCTATGCGACGAAGATGCGGTGGCGTATGCAAGGTGAGTTCTGCTTCTTTGTTCAATGTCTCATTCAATGACTTATTAAATAACACTCCTTTATGGCTGGTAGCGCCTACAAGGACGCAATGGACATTCAAAAACATGGTGGGCAAATCCACCTTCCACAACACCTCCACATCAATCTTCCCAAGGGAAGTCGACATTTACTGACATCGTATTCAGAATAGTCACCTAGCACCCAGACGACATGTTCATGACGGCCACCTGCCTCACGAGGGAGCTGAAAGAGAACGAGTCAAATACGACAGCTGATTTGTATGATAAATCTATTTAATAGCTACTTAGGTTGGAATGATGTTCCATTTGTATGCGCTATACAGTCTGATGAGAGCCTATCACCATAAGCCATTCTAATTCGTTCACTTGTCGCAGGCATGCGGAACTCAAAATATTCTATCCCACCCCGTGCTGCTGCCTCTCGGCATCTTTGATTGCATAAAACACACTGGTGGTATTCCAACCGCCGTACTACCATAAACAGCAACAAAACATGTCAGCACCTTATCATAGTGCACCATTGAACATTTCACATTTCTGGAACTGCATTAAAGGCAGGGATTTTGAATGTCCCTGTATTGAACAACAATCAATTCGATGAAGATAAAGCTTTCCGAGTTAATTTATGGCTACGTAGTCGGGGCAATGGGGCGCTCCTGGTGTAACCGTTGGGGAGAGTTCCAACACCCTGGTCCTTGTGTGAATACCTTTGCCTCGGCATCAACTACTTCCTCAATGGTACACAACCCATGCCCTTGGATTATAGTCTCTTCAATTTGTTGCCAACATGAATTGCTGGATTGATACTAGAACCGACATCGACAAACACACATCCTCACAAAGTTGTTGTTTAGTGATCGCCCGTGATATGGTTGCCCCTGCCCACTGCCAACGATATCAATGATACTTATTGCATATCGACGAGCTCACGAGACTTTCGTCTTGTTTCGACTGTCTGCTAGATGACAATGGCGCACGCATGGCTCCGATGCGGCAGCATGCGAGAGATGACGGAAGCAACATTGGCAACCAGCAATGGCAAAGAATGCGGCAATACCAACAGTCAACGACGAGGATGCCGATACCAGTGAGGAAAGTTGCAAAAATATCCAAGAAGAACTCGTGTAGACAAGCAAGATCAGAAGGAGCGAGAGTGCAGTTCTTTTGTCTGCATCTAAACGAATTCAATAGTAATGTTGTCACGTGTGGTACCACCGCTGATGAGTTACCAATTGTAAATAGACCTGTGCTTTTCATGCAATGCTTTCCCAAGCCCAAGCTAGAAGCAAGTGGAATGATATCCCTAGCGCGATCGCCTGTAGTATGATGAAAATATGATAGATGCACCTCCGATCACTGAATTTCATGCACCCCCCCATTTGACAAGATTGTTGTTACATCAAAACGAGGACGGCCTAATGGTACAACTGGCACCTCAGCGAATTTGTGGACGATGCATTGGAAGCTCACCATCTATTATTTAATTCTAAGAGTGATAATATGTATTAGGAGCGATTAGGAAAATGAATGATAATATGAAATAAATACAGCTTACCTCTTGGCTTCATATTGCATGGCTGTTTGTTGCATTATCAATTCAGTTGGTCGGTATTATTATTTCGTCGGAGCTTGACGACTTGTCCTCAGCATGCTGTCGATATATGTGCCAACGCTGCCATGATAGCTCGCTAAGTAGTACCCCCCCCTATGATGCTTATCGTCTCCCTACTGTTACTTGGTGATGCCATGCTGTTACAAACTGTGATGGCGACAGTGCATTTCGATGGATGAGATGCGATCATGTGGAAATTGGCGTTGGGTGACACTGTCACTTCGCAGCAAGCCATTATCACTGAACTCAAAGATGCGGCGACATGAGGAGAGGAGCCTGGATGACACGCTCGTGGATGGGGAGAAGGACGAAATACTCGACGAATTTGTTGCAAGCTTCATCGACACCATCTGATAAATGTAACAATCGGATAAAACATCACTCCAACAAATCTCCAACGAATCATCACACTACGGATTAGCTGGGCTTAATCAACCCAAATGTAACAATCATACGACATTCCCTGCGATTCTTTCCCAAAAATGTAACATCGTCACGGATGATACAAAATGGGGTAAGGACCAGCTGAGCTTTTTGAACATCGCCATCCTCTGCGATGATGCATTAGTATCATTCGCCCGGCCGACAACATACGACTACAACATCAACCCGACGAGCAGAGAGATGGCATAAACGAGATCAAGTGAACATAAAGTTTTCAAACTGCCCGACCCTCACCATGAAGCTCTCCCTGCACCTCCTGCTTCTTGCTGCTGCTGCCAACAGCAGCATGACGATGATGATGGTGGCTGCGGATGACGCTTTGTTTCACAACACTGTGGACAAAGACACCATCACAGCAAATGCTATGGCAAAGGCTCGTCGCGACCTTGAGGCCTCATGTGCCTCGATGGCTGCCTATCATCCCGACTACTCTCTCCCATGGAGCCAAGGCAAGTGCGAACTAACCATCACTTGTTTTTCCAACAGTTATGCCACGGAATTGGCCTGTTGCAAAGCGGAGTATGCTGGACAGGATTCCGGCATTTGCTTGAGCCAGTTGGATAATCCTCCCACTACAAGTCCAACAAAAAAGGGAGGACCTGACATTTGGTACCCTGATTACTCACTTGCTTGGACCGAAGGGAAATGTGTCAACACCGTTCCCAGGCCCAACAACGCCAACCCCATGTTTGCCTCACAGTTGGCCTGCTGTAAGTCAGCATATGCTGGACAGTCGAGCAACATATGCATTGCTGCGCTTGCCAACCCACCCACCTTCAGTCCTACGAAACCGGGAGGACGGGACGCCTGGTACCCTGATTACTCATTCACATGGACTGAAGGGAAATGTATCAACACAGCAGTACTACCAGTGCCCAGCGGCGGACCCGTTTACACCGCACAACTAGCTTGTTGCAAGGGAGCATATGGAGGACAGCT
>JALLBK010000208.1:0-19067 GCA_036940085.1 Discostella pseudostelligera
ACTCCATCCTCGCCTTTGTTGCTCTTGTAATAATCACCAACACAGTCATAGAGAGCCTCTTCCAATTCCCACAGTGTCCATGGCTCCCCATGTCCTAGCATCTGTCCAACATGTCCTAGCATCTGCCTGACATGTCCTAGCATCTGTCCATCACCCGAGTGGTTGACCCACCAACCACCCAACTGTGGGCACTTTCCCAAGGCCGTTTGAAGGATGATTGTAAAGCTGATCCTAATGGTGTTATAATTTCAATTTATTAACTTTATCACATGTATGTTGCCTTTGTGCAGTAAAACATAGTGGTGCGTGGTGGCAGTGGGTTCATCGGCTCCGGCATCATAGAAGAGCAGTAGAAGAGACTCAACTGCAATCTTTTAATTCCTATGTAGAGTCCTGTACAAGTTCGTACAAAGGGTTTTATCCTGTAACCAAAATTACCTTTTACCCACACGGTAAATTGACTTTTACCACGCCATTGGGAGTAAAAAAAGAAAAACCGGGTAAAACCGGGTAAAACTTTGGTAAATAACAACCTAGCTACCATCATCCAGCACCATCCAGTATCATCATCCACTACCATCATCCAGCACCATCCAGCACCATCTAGCACCATTATACAGAACCATCATCCAGCACCCTCATCCAGCACCCTCATCCAGCACCCTCATCCAGCATCCTCCTCATCCACCATCCAGTACCAAAATTCCAGCACCCTCATCAAGCACCCCCTTCAGTACCATCATCCAGCATCATTCAGCACCATCTTCCAGCACCATCCAGCACCATCCAGCACCATCCACCATCCACCTACTACAGCAACCTACTGTAGCAATCTACAACACAACCTACACAACTGCTACTGCTACTTACAATCTACAACCTACAACATTCAACCTACAACCTACAACCTACAAGAACCTGCAACCTACAACCTGCAACCTACAACCTGCAACCTGCAACCTACAACCTGCAACCTGCAACCTGCAACCTGCAACCTGCAACCTGCAACCTGCAACCTACAAACTGGCCTCCTATCACTATCATCAGCTCACTCCTCCCTCACCTACTACTATGTCATGTCACATTGTACATTGTACTGCATCATCATCTCATGCTTCATGGTACTTCACAGTAGCACCTCCTACATCCCTGCCTCATCATGCATCCCAAGGATGAGAATCATGAGGAGAAGGAGGAGCAGGCAGAGCAGCATTAAGACTGCTCACACAACCCTCACCCTCCCCTCCATCCCAACACGACCATCATCTTCTTCTTGTCACTTGTCATCATCATTCTCAGCATTGCACCCTCACTATGATCTCTGATCTCTTCAAGAACTCCATCATGACCATCACCAGCATTCACACCATAATCTGAGCCAAGAAGCAACTCACTCTCACTGTTACCCACCACCATCAGTATTACATGAGATTGGGTACAAACCATCCAATTACACTCAGAATGAGTGTTGCTTGACCACCCAATTTCACTGACACTTTTGACACTGACACTGACAATAGATAATAGATGTCAACCACCCAATTCCATTGAGAATGGGTACTAACCAGCACCCAACAAGTACACCATGAATGACAAGAGTGTTGACCACCCAATTCCACTGAGTGAGAATGGGTGTTGTCCATTGCCCACACCTGACCACACCTGACCACCCAATTCCATGAGAATGGTGCCAAGTGCCCAATTACACCCCTGAGAATGGAGAATGGAGAATGGATATTGAACACCCCCAACAACTCTGAGAATTGAGAATGGGTGCCAGCAGCCACCACCACAACCCAATGACACTGAGCTTGTTGGTTGTTGTACACAATGTTGGCAACAGGTGACATGCCTCAGCTTGGCACAATAATGATGCCTATTTTGTGGACACAGGCTTGTTTGCTGAAATATTCCTTCTTTCCAACATAATTGTCCCTGCTAAGTTACACACAGCTGACACAACTGACATGTTGCTGACATATCACCTGTCACCATCAACCCACCAGGTGCTGTTGTTTGACCACTTTGTGCAACACAACATGGTCAACATAAACAACAACCAATACAAAACTGAGAATGGGTATGGTACCAACCACCCAATTCCACTGAGAATGGGTGTTGTCCACCACTCCAATTAAGCTGCTGAGAATAGTTGTTGGCCACTGACCATCCAATTAGTACAATGCTGAGAGGATGGGGCACTGCGGGGGGTCCAACAATGACACTGAGAATGGGTGTTGACAATACTGATTGTCATGAACAAAAGTATCTCATCCCAACAGACTACCCCGACCCCCAGCTCCCAGAGTGGTTCTCAAGATCTTCAAGCCACCAGTGCACCACTGATACATGATTCAGATCAATCTGCTGCTAGTCAACATTTACAGAGGACTTATGACTTATGGCTCTTGTTTGATAGTCTCTACAAAGAATACAACTGGCAAGTAAATGGCTAGGAACTTGTTTGACCAGTAGACGTGGTCTATACTACAACCCACAGAACACAGCTTGTAATATGATGGATGATGATGGGAAGGTTCCTGCGTATGTGGTGGTACTGATTGAATTTTCACCTCAAGAAGATCAGAAGATCCCTCATCCTCAGATTGATCCACTGCTGCAGGGAGGAGGACTTTCATGATGTGGAGCTATTACTACTAGTAAAAGGATCTACTATGAGCAATGTGCCACTAAAATTGAGTAGGAGGGGCAGCTGCAGCTGCAGCTGTTGTTGTTCTTGGGCCCATCTCATTGTTCTTGTCGCCTTGCTTCATGATGCTGCTTGACGCCAGCACACCATTGTTGACCATATGATTGAGAGTATAAATGTGATTGTCTGATGCAGCCCATTCATCCTGGGGCAGAGCTCTAGCACTGTCTTGGTAGGCATCGCGTGTTTGTGCCTCAATCTCACACCATGTACCATACACCAACTACTGTGCCAAATCGATTCATCAATGGTGAGTCACACAGTAAAAGTGAAAGTAGTCGAGTCATAACATCTCCCGCCAATTCTATGCCACGCGGAAGTAATTAAATTGCCACGTGGAATATTTGAGCCGAGTCCTTCGTCTCCCGCCAAATATTTGCCACGCGTAAGTACTTCCTTCCTCCCACTCCATCCTGCCTCCTCCCTACTAGACACGGCCGTCCACCGCCCGCCACCAACTCTAGATACTATCTCTACTCCTACTATCCACTTCATCCAGCACCTATTGTAGAGGAGATAATATGACATCGCATATCGTGGTCCATGCTCGGAGGTTCGTGTTCGGGGGAGCGTCGGGGATGCTCGCTTTCGCCGGTTACAAAAGCCAATTCGACCCGGTGCACATATTTTGGGACCTCGATCATACAATACTCTGTTCAATTTCTCCCATACCCGACAACCATGACAGTGAAGTAAGCAATGACGTTCCAAAGCAAAACAATAACACATCAAAATGTCCCGTCGCACCGTCCAAGTTGGTGTCCCTATTGCTGCCGCCACCGCCAAAGCTACACCACTTTGATCAAATTGATGACGACTTTCCATACGATTACAAAACTCTTGCCCCTAATACCCGAACTTACTTTCGCCCTGGAGCACTATTGGCACTCAAACTATGCAATATATTTGGCACCATACATGTCTACACTGCCGCGCAAGAAACATACACTAACAACATTGTGAATGAGTTGAAGAATTCGTATTATAGAATAGTGTTTCAAGAAGTTCTACATCGTGATCAGTTTCCGTTAATTGTCAGCGAAGGAAAAGATTTGAACGTGGTTGGAGATAGATACAATCTGCATCGATCCATATTATTTGATGATAGGATATCTAACTTTCGACCACAGAACTACGAAAATGGCATTGCCGTCGTACCCTTTGCTCCCGAGAGAGTGCAGATGATTCTTGATGGAAGTTGGATTGCCTACCTGGAAGAATTGATAGAGATGTCGCGACTGGTAAGCATTGCATTCTGGTCGTCAACGAACCTTAGTGGTGATGTGCGGAGGGTAGTTGCTTGGGTGCGCAATGGTTGGAAAGATTCGACGGAGTAGACCACTATACAAACTGAAGTTATGATGGAGGTGCACTACCCAAAATTCCAACTCCCCTGGCGCTTCCATAATCGTCGTCTATCTGCCAATTTGGATTTCTCTGTTTAATCAATGCAAATGTAATTAGATAATGATCAACCACAACATACCAATCGGGTAATGAAAGCGCACACCCAGCATGAACTTGCTCACCTTGAACATGAGAATCGGTATAGCAGCAAGAATTAGCGGTAAGCAAACAATCAACCACAACCCTCCCATGTAATTCACGTTCCATCCTATGTGAAATGAATCCTCATACACAATCCCATGAGTTGTGCGCAGTCTAACAGCAAACGAGTAATATCCTGGACCGTACGGAATCTGGATTCGTTCTGTATACACTCCAGGAGCATCGTATACATGCCAATAAACAGCTCGTTTTGCCGACTGTCCTGCTCGAATCTCCACCTGGTACACTCGCTTATCGACCTCTTCATTGATCGATGGCCTTCGATCGAAGATTTCAAAGGTAATTGGAACGTAAATGCCTAAAACATCCCTGAATTGTCTAGAGATTGGATGAACGAATATGCCCTGTGTCGAGGAAAATCCATGAGCCTGCGCATTGCCACTGCCTGGAGTACGAGATACCCCCGCAGACCAAACATTAAGTGGATGGTAGGGTACCACGTCTGACTCCAGAGTAAGAATTTCCCCCTGAGATGTAGTCACGACAAGATCGAGGCCGCCAGTGCCGTGCACATCATCTGCCTGAACCATGGACGGTATCGTATCGCCAGCATCGATCGTTTGTTCGCAAGCTGTGGAACCTTCAATTAAATGTAATATTGAACCAAGAGGTTGGACGATATGCAGACCCCGGCCTGAGCCACCATGCGGTCGAGGTTTGGATGAGTTATTGGTGTGATATTGTCTGGAGGCATCGATGTTCATTGCACGGATTGCGGATGCGTCTTCATTGGATAGGCCGCGTATACGATCTAGCCAGTGATGCTGGTCCTCGTGCAAGTCAATGAGCAACGGTTGAGGTAATGACGATGTATGCGACATATTGGACCCTCCTTCTGCAAGTGCCATCGGAAAATGAGGTAGGTCATCTCCGGTGATGGCATCGATGGCATACAGTCGATATTCAAACAGTTCATGCTTGTTTGGTTGACTGATATGATGCCGGTCTGTGATAGCAATCCTCGCGAGTAGGGCTATCACGAGTCCACCCGTCCCTTCTACATCTCCGAGTGACATCGGAGAAGTACCACGCACGATATGGACAGCCTCATTTGTTGGAAGTGTCTCGACTTCACTGAGCAGGCTGCGTGACCACAGGACAACTCCATCCGAATTTAAGGACACCACGTCTCCCCCTGTATCAACGACGAACACTTCCAAATTAGTGTTGCCAACGACATCCTCAACCACAACCTTCTGCTCAACGGGATGGCGAAGTTGGACAGGCCAACCACTCTTGATTTTATGCTGTCCCACTTCGAGTGCGTACACCAAACCCATACTCGTTCCTACGATAATGTGATTCCTGACGGATCCATCCAATTTCACGGCGACGGGGGTGGCCAATGCCCATGCCCCCACTGCAAATATCGATCAGACTTGGTACGTTGATTTGGCAAAACAAAAAAGCATAAAGTAGCTACTTACTTCCAGAATGAGCATCAGAGTTAAGGCCAGCGGTCCCGCCTTCGACGATATCTCCAAGCGGCGACGACCAATCCGTTGACAAATCCAGTACTTCTGTCAGCGACCAATACTTCCACCTGGCGTTTCGTTAGATGCGCGCGGCAAGAACAACAAATAATTCACCACAGTGATATGAGGTGACAAATTCAAAGCACTCACTTGAGATTGTATCCCAAAATCGCATTGGCTACATATCGTCCTCTCTGCTCCTCAGTCTCGTCACCTCCATGGGCATTAGCATGTTTCCCAAAACTTCTCTTCATCCCCGCCCGCTCTTCGTCTTCGTCGAAGTAATACGACACTGCACACAGTATCAACTCGTCAATGGCATCAACTGGTTTCATCGATGAACTCACATATTCTCGTGGCAATTCCACTACCGTGCACGTAGACAGTAGATGTGGTGGCAAATGCAAGTAATTCGAATCATGAAAGAATGCATCCTTCGCTTCCTGGTATTGATCGTAAGTGTCCCACCCGTCAGGTGCCTGGGGTTTGTACCTGTACCCATCGTCAACATATCCGTGCTCACCATAGGGGAAATAATCATCGGCGCCTCGATATCCAGCTTCATCAGTTTCCATTGCTTCTTCACCTTCATTTTTCATCATGACATCATCACCCCAATCTCGTGCAAAGCCTCTCTCTCCCTTGGATTCCGTCCCATCGGGAGGTGCCCCACTAGCGTCATCATGAAATAGCCCATCATCTCCTGGGTAGACTTGCTCCGATGTCGCATCTACATTGTCCATGCCACCTTCGACGAAATCTAGAGTGCCACCATCCATTCGTTCTCCCTCGGCTCGTGTCTCTGATATCGCCTCTGCACTCTCCATGCCGCTTTCGATAAAATCATGAGCGCCAAGGTCCATTCGTTCTCTCTCGTCTCGTATGGCATCTGCTTCTCCATTTTCAACTTCTTCCACTTCTTGCAGACGCCGATGCATAACTTCTTCAGCACTACTCTCATTCTCTCCCCCTTTGCTGTTTGCACCATCTTCCTCCTCCCCGTTCTCTAACGTTCTCCTCCCCCGTTGTAGTTGACGTCGTCGATCCGACAGTGCCTTCGCTGAATCCAATCCCATGGTAAGCACATCTGCCGAAATACCCCGCAAAGGCTGTTGTTGCTCGCCTTCTCCTAAATGTTCACCAGCTCTACGCCAATCCTTGTTCGACAGTTCGAAGATGACATGATACGGCTCAACAAAATCTTCTCTCGTCCGATTTGGATCCGATGATAGGACTGTTGTTGCATTGCCGATGGCAGTTGTTTTGCCAATGGCAGCATCATACCATGATTTGCGCACGGCCAATCTAGGCACGGATATCCGTTCATAATACCTCCTCCTTCTATTTCTATTATTCCCCTGTTGTCCTCCTCCTTTTCCAGAAGCAACAGTATCTTGCTCAAAATCCAATCCAATCAAATGCAATTCCCCATCATAGTCACCCAATATTGCATCCATAATTCCATCTCCAGCAACATCATATACTATGGGAGCGGAGTGATAGAAGGAGGAGCCCTCGAATAAGAGTGGGAACTGTTCATCTTCTTTTAATTGTTCCGACGATGATGCACCTTCACTACTTGCAATGCTGCTACTGCTACCACCACCACCACCGGGTGTCCACATCTCCAACATTTCCCAAGTAGTCGCCAATAATATCTGCCGGCCCGATCCAGCATCTAAATCAGGATGAAGAGGATAAATCACTGGTGGGGACCGTGCTATTGTTCCTCCTCCCATTCCTCCACCTGCAATACTAGCACCACCAGCACTGCTACTGCTCCCCGAACCACCAAGATGATGTGAGGCATGTGTCGATCCTAACCGGAATGAGAGAGGACATCGCGTATCCTCCTCATTTCCTTTATTTGAATTGCGTCGAGTCACTTCATTCTTGTGTATTCGACCAGTGCTGCTGCTGCGACTGCTTGACTTCTCAACTCCATCTTTCATCACCCAAGTTGTGACAATGGGTTGATCATAGGGATCGGTGCGATAGGCGACGTAGGGTTTGGATTTGGGATTGTCGGCATCGATTGTTATCGATGATAGAGAGAGAAGGAGGAAGAAGAGTTGTGTCGCCATCGTTGTTGGTGTCGCCGCCGACGATGATTGGTGCCGACGGGCCGCCATGGTCATGGTCACCATCTTTTGATCAAGCTTCGTACAAAATACAATAGCGTTGGTCGGTCGACATACATACAGTGTACGAGTTCGACCCTTCCCGCCATATCTTTCACTTCCCGCCATATCTTTCACTTCCCGCCATATCTTTTCGTCTCCCTTCTCTTCCCGCCACAAAATCTGTCCTTCCCGCCAAGATCTTTCTCTTCCCGCCACATCTGACGTGTACCCAGTCACCGCCGCGACAGCGACAACAACATCGACCATGGACGACGACGAAATACATCTCCGTCGTAGCGAGGAAGTCGAGGCATTATTATCTTACTATGGGGAGGATGATTTCAAGCGATCTCTCAAAGATTTCAGTTCATCGTCATCGTCTTCAAATGTAGCCTCGTCGTCGGCATCGGCATCATGGACGGGAGATGAATTATCACCGCGGCACAGCAGTACCCCATCGCAATCAACGCCACCGCTCGATGGTCCATGGTTCTTGCGCTTGCGTCTTCACGACAATACTATCAAAAATAATATTTCCAACGACAACCGAAACCACAGTAATAACGACGCCACACTCGAACTACGATTGCCCTGCGACTATCCACTTGGATCGACACCACCCACACTCATATTGCATATGCACAACAACAACAACAATATGAACGGGGTTGCATCGATAGATTCCAATACTAAACGACAATTCTTACAGGGATTGCAAGATGAGTATGTGGAGGGGACGTGTGTAGGAATATATTGGGCGGAATGCTGTCGAGAGTTTTTATTGCAGGCGGCGGCGGTGAAGAATGACGAGGATTGCGATAGTGGAGGTAGGCAATTGCCAATTTCGTCGGAAGATGCATCAGTCAACAACAACAACAATAACACCAACAATCTTGATAGCACCGACCAAGAGAAGATGATCACATTCCTACCATCCACCACACGATTTCATCAACCAATACGACACTTTTCATCATCCATAATCTCCAATCCAATCTATCAATGCAAAGTCCATCGCACATCACCATTCCATCCACCCAATTCCGGTGCATCCGAATGTCTCATTGCACATGTCGCCAAAGTGACATGTATGGAACATGTTTTGTGGACATTGGGTCAATTGTTATTGTGTGATAAAAAAGTTGGCAAGGCAAGTCATAACATGTTCGCATATCGATTCTACACATCATCGAATGAGAATGCTGGTGAAAGTGGTGGTGGTGGTGGTAGTGGAGGACGATCCACTAGAGTACTCGTATCCGACAACGATGATGATGGCGAGAAGGGATCGGGTAAGAAACTATCGGCATTGCTCGAATTATGCCATGTCGAGAATGTATTAGTGGTTGTGTCGCGATGGTTTGGGGGGGAATTATTGGGTGCGGCACGATTTAAGTGGATTGCGTCGGTGGCGAAAGATGGCCTGGTTCAGGCGGGGCTTGTGTGAATGATTGGGTGATGACTGCGATTCGAGAACAGAGACCGACAATATTGAACATTTATGCGATGACACTGCTTGCATCCAACCAGCTAGCCATTCAAACTGCATGCTTGATTTGGTCGATTGGTTAATGAGCTGAAGGGTGCTTTCTTTTGGTCTCAACTTTCCTTGACAATTCATTTCAGAACACTTCTCGGAGCTCGGAGTATGTATGATGGATCGGATGGGGCGGCGGGCAAATCGGGCTAATTTGTGCCACGTGGCACGTCTTGCCGTCGTCCCAACCCAGTGTGCATCAGTGCCACGTGGCAATAAGAAAGACTCCCAATTCTTGACAAATGAGAGTTTGTTGGCAGCAGCGGTTTCAGCTCGCGGGCCGTCATACTGAATCCTACGTAGAAATCATTCAACGCCTTCTTCTTACGTTGAGGAGCCGTTCCAACCGACCACACAACAAAACACAATATCATTACCGCACGCACTAGCTCAATATCAATCATCATAAATATCGAGAGATAAGAGTGGCGCAAGAGAGGCAGCAGCAGCTCACATATTTTCCAATCGCCGCCGACACCAACATATTATTTGCTTTTGTGCTCTTCACCAAGAACAATCGTAAGTAGAAATTTGGCTGCGGCCTCTGATCAGACGCTGGTATAAGATCGCCCTGCTCAATGTCGTCAACTTTCGTCCTCGATGGTCGAAGATGCGTCCATCAATGCATTTGCGTCTTTACTCTCAACATCGCCGTGTTCATTGATGGGCGATAATACTTATTTCTTATATCATTTACCTTTCGTTCGAAAATTCTCATCATTGTGCATTGTGCAATCCCATCCCAACACGCAACAGAACAATTATGAGCTGGATCGGTGATAAAGCTGAGGATGCGGTCGAGAACAAGATCTTCGAGGAGGGTGGGTACCCCGCTTGGATCAAATACAAGGCTTGGAAGGCTTACGAGTCTTGCGCCGAATGCTGCAAGTAAACGCACTACATGTGTCGGGCGATTTCTCCGATCTCTGATGTCGTGAACACAATCATTAAAGTGACATTGGAGTCAGAGTTGTACAGATCGGAATCAATAATTCTGGCGCAATCATGTGGCGATACAATACTCTATGTAACAGATAATTTATCATAATTCATTTCAAAGCTATCTTCTGTCCATCTTTAGATACAATCTGTTTTACACAGGTAATGTCACATAAAGCGTGAGTCATAGACATTAGACATGAATATCACCATAATCACTGCCGAAGTCACCGAAGCCAAACTCCCTCTCAACTCTCTTATAGTACGAAATAACTTTTCTATTGTAATCTCGCTTCGCCCGGTATCGCATGGCCATGAACGAACGCTTAAATCCATTAAATACAATATTCCTCAATTGACCAGGACTTAGTTCGAAGGCTTCTGCTGCCAAACCCAACTCTCGTGCAAGATCTGTATGAGAGACAAGTGTGTTATCCGTGCAGAATGTCACTGCCAATCCTTGTTCAATCATTGTACGTGCAGGATGATGGGCTAGATTTCCTTTCAACTCCGGCATGGTTTGTAAATTTGAGCTTAGGCATACTTCGACGCATGTACGCATCGCCTGGTTGAATGGATGTGCCAACAAAATCCAGTATGACAAGAAGTACAAGCTGAGTGATAAATGTGATCAAGAAAATTATGTACTCACACCCAAGTATCTCGTTAAATTCTCGACATATGCACGTTTTTGATCATCACTCATCTCCTCCTTCTCCTTGTTGCTTTTAGACCTTCCTCCTCGACCTTCGCCAGTACCAATAAGATCCCATCGGAATATATTGCAACCATGCCCAATCCGCTCTGCATGTAGATCCGTAATTGCCGAAAAGATACTTTCGGGTCCGTACGCCTCGCCGGCATGGACGGTCTTGTACAAGAAGGATGAGTGAGCTAGATCGAATGCCTCGCGATGATCACTGGCGGGATAGCCCGATTCAGCACCAGCTATATCGATGGCAACAATTGGTAGTATGAAATCGTCATCATCTGACGATACCTCCTCAGCTTCCTCGTGTTTACGATTCATTGCATCTCCCTCGTCAGCAGTATCTTCATCATGATCATTATATCCAAAGTGACAATTTCGTCTCCCTTTCAAAGCAATCACTGCCGTAACCAACGCTACACTTGCCAAACCAAATATCCGATGCAAATCTTCTCCCTTGTGTACCTCACAGAATGCTTCATAATACGGACTGAAGGATGGCAAGAAGTATCGCATGGCGCACACTATTATGCCATAATGATGTGGTGGTGCATCTGGATGGTATGGATGGCTTGAAGTCGCTCTGCCAGAAAGTCTGCGGATCATCTTCTCCACCTTCTTCTTGTCTTCATTGGTTGTGTCACTCAATCGATCCAATTCATCCGCCTCAATCACCGCACGTCCCAATCCTCGATTGACAGCACAAATCACCTCCTCAATCGATAATACTCCCGGTATCGCATGCAATTGTGGTGCAAATCGTACCTCCAAATATCGCACACCGACATTATATGCATCCATTCCCACCTCATACGATACACGTTCCAATGCTTCCCTATTGCGCAATACCGATAGAATGTAACCAAATCCTGCTAGATATTCTTGCAACGATGAATAGGTTTGTGGAAATACAATTTGTCGTAATTCATTCTCGTTGTGCGATGGTAGTGGTATATTTTGTTCTTTTGCCAATTCAATGAGGGTGGAGAGACGAATGGATCCATCGAGATGAATGTGCAAGTCAGATTTGGGGATGCGTAGTAGAAACTCATGGGGGTAGGATGATTGGAATGACGAAGATGATGACTTTTTGTTGTTGGTTTTCATGGAGCTGCTGCCATTCACCAACACCTCAGCATGCTCCTCCCTCATCGATCGGTCGTCGCTCACATTACTACCACCACTGCTGCGACGACTACTCTCAGCTGTCATTGACGCGTGTAGGTCACGCTTGGGAGTTGCACACGCCGACGAAGACGACGACGACGACGACGGCGGCGGGGGCTTTGATGCCGTTTCCTCCGGGAGACCCATGACTACGAGATAGAAGTAAACATATTGAATATCTGTCGGAGCGTTGGCTGATGGAGATGGTGATAGGATTTTGTCAGGTCAGGTGTGTGCGTCGTACGTCGGTGACGGCCGACGCCGACGCGCGAGGTACGATACGCACGGACGGACGCACGGGCGCAGAAAGGTGACACGTGGCCTTCAGATTCAGTAAAAAAGGCGCCATCTGCAGCCGCCGCAACCCGCCACTTAATACATCCTCTAGACTACTATCTAGATGCCTAGCCATTGCCTTGCCATCGAGATAGTAGGACACTGAACCATAGGTATCGAGCGGACGATGCGGAGGGTCGCTTTCCTAAGCTCATCATTTCACGTCGCGACGGCAGCGCCGCCTTCTGTTGCTACTGCTACTGCTGCTAGAACGAAGGCGGGGTGCGGCGGACTCTTCAGGTTCAGCTCCTCGTCACAACACCATCATAGAACCTTGACTTCATCGTCGTCGGCTTCGTTCGCACTGCCTCCATATCGACAATCTAGATTCAATAGCTTAGCAATGGGAGAACCCATGCGTGGAAGAAAAAGTCTGCAACCACTAAATAGTATTCATGTACATCAAATGATGCAACAACCACGTGAATTCAGCAGTAGTCACAGGAAGAAGAACAACACTCGAGAGGGAGGAGGAGTACGATTTGCATCCCTCCTATCCAAACATCTCGGCCTCTCTCGTCGACAATCCGAACGCATGATATTAACTGAACGTGTCACCCTCTTTGGTAAGATTATTACCTCGCCCGACTTTGTACTGTATCCATCGAATGACCCTTATCAAGATGGGAGTAAGGCAGTAAAAGTCGATGGAAAATTGATCATGGGGGTGGATGCTACGCTGAAGTTGATGCATGCCGAATTGCAACAGCAATTACTAGTTCAACAACATGATGGATCAGAGGGTAGTAGCCCCATAAAGACTGTCAGGAATGCCACAAATGAAAATAGCAAGCACGAGGCACTATATTCGGATACAAGAATTTGGTTGGCGAATAAGCTCAAGGGTGAATTGATTACAGAGGTGAGCGCCTTAAACTTATGATTTGTGTCTGTTTCATATATCACCGTCTCGTTAAACTTGCCTTTTCCTCATGGTCTGTGAAGGATGATCCCGTCGGACGTCCCTCCATGCTGCAACGCTTAACCCGAGGCGGGGTAGGCAAAGTCAACAAACAATCTCCACCAATACACTTAAAACCCGTGGGCCGACTCGACATGATGACCGAGGGCTTGATGATCTTCACCAACAATGGAAAATATGCACGTGAATTAGAATTACCGAACAATCAATTTTGGAGGACTTATCGAGTGCGTGTGCATGGTCGATTAACCATGGGAAAGCTACGTGCCATGAGGAAGGGAATTACTGTGCGTGTGAATGATGATGATAAAAAGATGATAGGAGGTGACAAGAAGGATAGACCCGGTGAAAATGCTGTAGTTTCACCGGGAAAATTAATGAGATATGGTGGAATTAAAGTTTCCATCGAAAGGAAGAATCTCTCCTCTCTAGGATCGGGTAGAGGTGCGGGAGGAGGCGGAGGAGGAGGTGGTACCAACACCTGGTTACGAATCACTTGCACCGAGGGTAAAAATCGTCAATTACGTCGAATCTTGGGTGCGGTGGGGTTAGATGTTACGCGTCTAATTCGAATGAAATTCGCGGATTACGATTTGAATACCATTCCGCCGGGTATGGCAATCGAAGTTAATTGCAAACAGTTGGATGGGATGAAGAATAGAGGGCCATTGTTCGCAAGTAGTACTAGTCGAAAGAAAAAAGAGGTCGCGAAGAAAGTGGAAGACGCCGCTGCGGTTGAGTGGATAAAGTATTCGTAATTATTTTGATATGATGATAAAATATGTAATGTCAATCTCTCAACGAGACTTCAACCAAGATGGCATTCAATGAAAGGCAGCAAACGTCGCATTCGAAAATTCTCCAAAGTTCATCCCCAACTTCCACCTCGATCTCAGTGTACGTGTATTGCTGGGTAGATATTTTTCAGACTCGATGCATTGCGTATCCTCCAAGGTTCTTCCAACCGGTAGATTCATAGGAGTGTGATATTCAGGTTCCATGAACACAGCAAATGTTTCTCTACTGATGTTTCGGACTCCCTTGCACCCTCGCACGGCTATATCGGTGTTTAAATGAGTGTTGTAAGTAAAAGAGTGATCCGACATCCACTGAAAAGAGAATGGTGAAATATTACTCACCATGTGGAGTAGCCTGTAACCATCCACCAGTATGAATCTGAGCAGTCTCGCCGACTTGAAACGCAATTGCATTTTCTGGTATCTTTGCATGCACCAACTCACCGCTGCGTGCTTTAATATACAAGCCAGCCTTCTCATCTGGACAGTTCACAATATTTCCATTACCGTCAAGGTACATTGCAGGAAGGAGACCAGTGAGTGAGCCATGGTCGTTATGCCACCCACACCAATTGCTAAACTGTGAGTCATCTATGGTCGATACATCATTATCACTGACCTCATCATCCATTGGAAAGTAATGAAGTAATCGAGCCTTGCAACATTTAGAGTGACGAAGAATATTTTCCAATTTCGGTTCGTAGCCGGGGCACTTTTGTCGAAAGAATAGAATCAACAACACGAACAGTGAGAACAACTGCGCTGCATTTCCAGTTTCCAATTCATCACGCTTCAACTTACTTGAGCTGACACGTATGAATCACAACATTTGGCAACCATGATTCCAACTTCATGCACCATCCGTCCCGCCTCTTTGAAAGATGATTCCAACACCGGCAAATGCTTTGAAGGCCAGATATTTGGTGCAAAGAAGGCTGGGTTGGCATCGGCCAAGGAACGTAGCTCGTCGTCATTAGTTACCACTTTCAGTGATTCGTCCCATTCCAATACTTCATTCTCAACTCCATCATCTATATAGTCAACCACATTGTTGCATGGCATAATACGTGATCGTTGAAAATTCCGCCGTTCCAGCATAGTCTCAGTCAAATCTTCAGTCAGTGGGTTCGCATAAAATGAGCCTTTGCCGTAATCGAATTTGTCACCCTCCAATTTTTCCCGTCCATGGCTCTAGAAAAAGATATTTTAAGGTGAGCAATTTATGAGAACAAATCTTCATTTACTTTCTCTATTTCAGATTGATAAATACACACTCACCCAACCAACTTGATAATCCGATTCGGGGACTGTAATCTCTTCCAATTGTTCGGACGATAATGATGCCAAATTTTGAGCAAGAGGCAAGAGCTCTAGGCGAAGACGGGAGAGATTGGGTACATCGGTGATGGCTACAATTCCAAGTCCAGATGAAGAAAATGCCTCCTCGATGAGTTGATGAATGGCTGCGGTATCATTAGTGGTGGTAGCACCATCTCCACCCGAGCGGCATGATGCTGCGGCGACGAGATCATGGTAGGGAATGCGCACTACACCGGATGGTGGTGAAGAGTCTTCAGTAGTAGCGTTTGTCATTGGTATTGAGAGGTTGCGATTGCTTCGTTCGAGAGGGAATGGCATTGTTAGTCGCCGCCGCCGGTCATGGTGTGGTGTGTGGTGTGGGTTTTTCGAGACCGAGGTCTCTCGCACTCGACTCGACTCGACTCTCCTCTCTCTCGGCGATTCCACGTGGCATGATATATTCCACGTCGAGGTGGTCTCCGCTACCCTAAACGGCGAACACCACCATCGATGCACAATGAGAAGAGATCATAATATTGTAGACAAGATGATCATGATTCACCACTGAATAACACATACCCATTAAATATATTATGAGGAATTGAATTGGATTACAATCACTGAACATCGATGACATATCATGTGAGTTCATTAAAATTTGATTGCACTGATCTCTGCACAGCGGTGGTCAGCGTCAGCTCCACTTCTGTTGCTTTAACCTTGCAATACTCATTCTTCGTTCCACAACTTTTGAAGTTACCACGTACCAAATAACAAATAGAACAATCATTATGCCACCCAACAATTCTCCCGTTGTGGATGCAACTTGCTCAAACTCACAGTGCCGTCCGTAACATCGGATGGGGCCTACGCTGTTGTTGGTGAACGGTACGCCCGGGAGTAACTTTTCCATCACATCACCAAATACTGAAACACCCGCTTTCCGTCTCCATTCTTTTATCGACGAACGTCTAGCGTCATTCGGGACCAGCTCCACTGGTCCAAGGTGTGTGTATTGCATGACATCTTGTATGTCTGAAGGTATCAAACGCGACACCTTGAAGAACACATAACAATCCCACGGTAAGATGGAATACTTTCTATGATCCGCGTAGTCGGGAAAACTGGATTCGGTAAGCCTCCGCACACCCGATTCTAAGAACACATCACTATGAATGATTTCCTCCGTGTCGAAATGTCGACCGAATGTGCTGGTATTGTCGATGACGAGCGGCACACCCAAGCTGCCCTGCTGGTGCATAAATGCCGCGGCAATGGAGTATCCCCGTTCCAAAAGCACGCGACTTATTCCCACCTCATAACGCCAGACCAATGCCATTTTCACAAGATCATCTTTAAAGTCTTCATTCGATATTCCACATTCATAAATTGCTCCGGTCTCGAGCCATATGTCGATCATGGGTGTATTGACAGCGAATAGAAATGACTGTATATGCGGAGAATAGACGGTGTTGAAGTGAGTGTTGATTGTGTGCCCTACCATCTGAATCTTGTCCGACAACAATGATGTGTATAGTTCCGTCCACGACGAGAGGTATTCCCAATGTTCTGGAGAGCCAGGACCGAACTTCGGACCGGCAAGTCCACAGTTAATGTACACCATGTGGTCGTACAAATTCGGAATGTCGTAGGTCCGAGAGACTAACAGAAGAGATTCCATATCGTAGCATCGATCCTCACGAACTAAGACGGTAATGAGTGAATTATCATCGCCCAAGACCTGATGGTACATCCGCTGCATCTCATGTTTGGCGGCTCGACAATCCGCCTGTTTCATCGTGATGAGCCCATCGGCCGCAGTATACTTGTCGGCAACCTCCTGGGTAAGAACAATCACATAATGAACATTCAAATCCTCAAATGGATGCTCGTGATTGTCAGGAGTGCCACCCAATCCATGACATTCAATGCCATGCTCAATGAAGTAGTCGAAATTATTAAGGTAGATATCATTCTTCCCAACAGTTCGATCCAAGGAGGTCGGTCCAGAGTAGACCACGAGCGTTCGCTTCTTCTCCGATTGTTGTCTTTTCTTTAATATGGCATGACCTATTGTATCAGGAATGTTCTCGTCGTGGAGGGAGGCGGCACCGCTCTCGTCAGTTAGCCGTCTATGGTGCGCACTTGTCGATCTCAGGTCTAATGACTTCGACAAGTCTGAAGGTGGACTACCATGCGCCAAATCTATCGGTCTCAATTGCGGGGAAGAGACGATGGCGTTTGGATTGTCTTCTCCCACAGTATTTCGTCGAGGCTCATCCATTCTACTGCCATCGAATCGTAGTGAACCACGTCGCCGCAGTTCATCGCTCATCATTGTCGACGATAGATTACGCATGTTGCCATTCAATATGTTAATCGAAGATGCCTCATATTCGGAGTGCAAGGCGGCGATTCCCAAGCGAGACGTGCTCGTCATCGTCATACCGTCGGCATCGGAAGGTGCTCCATCGTCCTCGTCGTCTCCAATCCGCCGGAGCCGTAGCGCCGTCGTCGTCGTTGTCATCGGAGTGGTCAATTTGAACAGGAAGAATGGTTCAAAAATAGCAATGTTTGAATTTGGAATGGATCAATTCATGCCTGTTTCAAAATTCAAAGTACTGGCACTGGAAGAAAGGCATGAAGGCTGGTGGAGACACCGCCATGGGGGTGTACTGGGGTGTATTGGTTGGCCATTGTTCATGTGTTATTCATGGGGTCATGGTAGTCGGTGCATGCGCGTTGGTTCACCTGTTTGGTGGTGCATCGTCGCTTCGGCGCGGGCGGTGGCGGGAGAATGAACGGGTGGTGTGAAATTCAAAATTCAATGTTTTTGAAATTCTCGGTCTAGGCTTCTGCTTTCTGCTAAAATTCCCGTTCAACGAGAGAGAGTCTTCGATTTCTCACCAAAATAGAGATTTCTCGACGAAAATGAATTTTGATACGATCGGTGGGGCTGAGCTTCGATGGTCTTCCTCGTCTCTCATTCCTCATCGTGAAGGTTGGGATAGGTTGGGATCTGTGGCAGTCTGTGGCAGTCTGTGACCACCTCGATTTTGGCTCTTCACGAAGCTTGAAATTCGAAGTCTTAAAAAATGAAATCTAAAAATCGAAACACCCATTGAAAATTGAAAATCCCTTTGGAACGGCCTGGAGGAGTTATCTACCTGCCATCTCAAGACTAGGTAAGTATCTAGGAAAATGAGAAAGCCCACATCATGTTCTCTTTGGTCTTGACAGGTTAAGTACCGAATGAAATGCCTGTGTTGTTTTATGAGTGATAGGAGTAGGAGTATCACTTTTGCGAATGACTTTTCAAAGATTTGAAGGTTATTGAGGTTGAGGAAATTTGTGAATTTGGCAGGAAGTTGGATTTCTCGGGTTCTTACCCCTCCATTTCAAGCCCCCCAATATCTATCTCTACCATACCTCTCTTGAGTTTACGTTGTATGTTGTGACGATGACCAGAATCCAGAAGAGTAGA
>JALLBK010000209.1:0-35448 GCA_036940085.1 Discostella pseudostelligera
GAGCCAGGAAGGATTGCATTCTCTGCTCCCAACATGGGGGAATCGAAGGAGGGAATATTGTCATCGTTGTCGGACATCATGTCGACAATATGCAGAGTATGGCAACGATGGTGATGATAGGGAGATATTTCTCCAAATCATCCTCATCCTCATCATGCATCCTCATGTTGGATCAAAAACTTCACAAGATGTCCTCTGCTTCTTTATCAGTAGTTCAGCATTCATCATTCTAGCCCCTAACCTTCTTCTTCTTGTCAATATTTAGCATTCATCTTCTTGTCAACATTGTTGGTCAGCATTGACCTCCATGCATCATTCTTATCAGCACAACAAACAAAAATATTAGTTGGTATTGGTGGTCCTCCTCCTCTCAGTGTCATTGGGTCATGATTGACACCCATTCTGAGTGGAATCAGGTGACTGGCACCCAATCTTCAGTCTTCTCAACAGCAGTCTAATTGCTGGGTCCATTCTCAACACACCCATTCTCAGTAGTGTTATTGTTGGGTGGTCAAAACAACCATTCTCAGCAGTGTAATGGGGTGTAGCCCACTCTCCTTCTCTGTGTAATTGGGTGGCCCACATCCTTCCTCAGTGGAATTGGCACACATTCTTCCCAGTCCCAGTGGAATAATTGCTGAGTAGTCAACACCAATTCTCACCATACCCATTCTGTGTAGTTGCTGGGTGGTCAACACCCATTCTTCTCATTGAAATTGAGTTGTCACCCATACCCATTCTCAGTGGTCAGTAGAATTGGGTAATAGTGTTAACACCTCAGTCAGTCCCCAGTGGAATCGGAATTGGGTGGTCATTATGATATCCAAGAGCACCAGCAGCAGCAGCAACACCACCACCACCACCACCACATCACATCACAGGACCCAGGATGGGCTGACTATGCATTTCTCAGCCATAGTACCCTGGTACTAGTACGTGACCAGTAAAAATGAACCGACTTGGGCATTTTCCTGCAGGTACTAGGGTATGGCATGCCCCAGTCAACATCTTCATGGAATACCATGGTGCTTGATCTGAGTTCATCTGCCCTTCAATACTGCATGTGGCTTCCCGCCATAAACCCAGCCCCAACCTTGGTACTAGACTGACTGAACGACATGTGGCAGAAACAGAAACTATACCATACCTGGGTATGGACATTTTCAGTCCACTTAGAGCTTGTTGTATGTGACTGACTGACAGAAATCTTCCAAATTTCCATACCAGGATACAAGGCCTTCCAGTCAAGAGGGTGTGTCAGGGGTCCTACCAGCACCAACCACCAATACCAAGTAACACCTACACACCAATATTGCCACCACCGCCGCCACCACTACATACTTAATGGACTATTTGGAAAACTTCCATCCCTCAGTATTGCACCAACACATATGGTAGAAAGACTCATCTCACCAATACTAGTAAGATTGAATATTGGATGGTCAGAGGTCAACCACACCCACTCTCCTCAATGGAATTGAGTAGTCAACCACACCCATTCTCAGTGGTCAGTGGAATTGGGTGGTCAACAGCACCCCATTGGAATTGGAATTGGGTGGTCAACATATCCAGCAGCAACAGCAACAGCAACAGCAGGAGCAGGAGCATGATCATGCTGCAGCTGCCAGTTGCCAGTTGCCAGTTGGATTTGGAAGACTGATGAGTTGTGTGCACCAGCAGCACCAACACCAACACCTCTAGCCTCCCCCAGCAGTAGCATCAGTACCAGCACTAGTAGCAGTACCAGGGAGAGAGCAGGACCCAGGACCCCAGCAGCATGATGCAGTTCTTGCCATACTCATACCATATTACTACAACTCCAAATTTGGCTGGTCTTTTAAACAGTCAATGTCTATTCCACTTTTCCACATTGAGACTACAGAGCACAACATCATTTAGGGAGATGGTGCTCAACTACATAGATGTTAGCCCCTATGTAGCGCTGTGTCTTGAGGGGGAGTTTACACCGCCCTGCTTGATGCGGCAAGTGCAATCTATGTAAAGGATTACTATCAAAGGATTAGGTCACATAAGTAGTCTGATTGCCCTAATCGGCTCTTCTTAGATGTACTCAAAAATTTCAGTTAACTTTACCATATTACTACAACTACTACATGACAGAGAAGTCAGGAGCACACCATCATTTTTAGGAGTCAGCAGGAGTCAGATGCATCATGAGGATGAGGAGGAAGTGGATGCATTCCTGACCAGCAGCACCAGCATGCAGCATTCTTCAACAGAGTCCTCAGCAAGAGCAAACCACACTGTAGTACAGGAATATACTACTGTGGCTGCTAGCATTCGTACTAGCATGCTACTCCTTCTTCATCTTACTCCCTGCCCCCTTGCTCACCTCAGCAGGATTGCACCAACTGATCACCAGCAACCACCAGCACCACCACAACCCACAACACAACCAGCACCAGCAGCACCAGCACCAGCACCAGCACCAGCACCAGCAGCACCAGCAGCACCAGCATCACCAGCATCACCAGCATCAGGATGCTGTCATCATCATAGTCAGGAGGAGTCAGGTGCACACCAAGACAGAGAGGATTAGGAGTAAGGAAGAATAAGGAGGACTAAGGAGCAAGGAGCAGGATCATAAGAATGATCATGCTAATTAAGCATGGAGCCCAACCAGCAGCAGCATGTAGTCGCAGCCGCGTGTAGTAGGGATAGGGATCATTCAGCACCAGAAAGCACTAGCAATGCTCTTCCTCAGCACTTGTCAGCACTCAACCTTAACACAGCCAACAGCCACTCATGTCTCCAACACATCATCCTCATGATGTCACATGTCACCAAGAACATCAGGAAAATATCCTCTGCTGCTTGTTATTGTACTTGTACTAGGATACACTTCTGTTCTTGACTTCTTGTCAGCTTCTTCTCAATGCAGCTGCAATAAGAAAAAGCAATGTTGTTTTTAGTGGTTCATCACACTCCTAGTCTGCTAGCTAAGGTGCAACATAACAAGATCAGGAGTGATACAAGCTAGTACTAATTGTCTTCTTCTACTAGTACTACTAGTAGTAGACTAGACGATAGCAGAATATTCTTTGTTTCACCAAGAATGCAATGTGCTTGGTGCAAGTGCTGGTGAGCATGACATGCTGCAACAAAACCACAAGCAGTGGTAAGAAGCTGCTCCTGCTGACTGCTGGTCAAGATACTAGGATGCAAGTAGCTCCTGATAAAGGTAGAGAGCCTAGACAAGGAAGATGCTAAAAATACAAGAAGAAGATGAGACTATTTTAGCTCCTAGGAGTAGTATGCTGGTGACTGGTGAGAAAAAAAAGGTTCCTGCAGCAGCATGCTGATTCATCATGACACCACCACCAACACCACACTCATACCTTGTCATGCCTCATGTCTCCATCATCACATCTTGTCCCACATCATCCTTGTCATGTCACCAACCCTTCTTGTTGCTTCTTCACCAGCAATAATCGTGTTGTCATCCCACTCACTCATGGTCTTGACTTGACTTCTTGTCAGTTCCTCTTTCCATGCTGGAGCTGCAGCAAACAACAAATGCTCTGTTTGTGGTGCTGGTTCATGCTGATAGTAGTGTGGTTTATAATGAAAGGAGATGAAGGTAAGGCATCATGTGGTGGTTCTCACCAGCATGTAGTAGTACTAGGTAGTAAGCACCACCACTCCAACTCCAGGAGCAAGTACTAAGACTAAGGACCCTACTGCCTACTACTCAGACAAAGCAGCACCAGCAGTAGCGCACTAGATGTAGGAGGAGCCAGGAGCCAGCCGCTCAGCAGGAGGCTGCTGCTGGAGCGTCGAGCTTCGTCCTCTTTCTCACCAACACAAAGTGCCGCTGCAAACCTCCTCCAGGTGCACATCACCAGTGTAGGTGCAAAAACTAGATATCACAGGGAACCTATTGTGGAGCAGCATGCATCACTTCCTCCACAATCAATCACAAGATCATTCAACTCCCAGCAGCAAGCAGTGACCACTACCAGCACTTCCCGCCCCACTGTTACCTACCAGTTACCCTGTACATGTCCGGACGACGGCCAGGTGGTGCTTTGCGGTCCGACATTTATGGTCATTGCATAGTACGCAAAACTCCGGAGTTCTGGTTTTTGTAGGAGTTCCAACGCAAGCAGTCATTTATTGTGACTCACAATGACTTCTCTGGTAGAAGTAAAATGACTTCTTTCAGTGGACAAGGCAGGCGGATGGAATGCATGAAGGAAGGGCAAAGGCGGCGGCCTGCGTCGAGGGCATCAGCATAAAAACTCACCGCCAACCATGACGCCGTTGAGCACCCTATGAATATGAAGCATGGCCCGCCCATCATCATCCGTGAACATGATATCCATCTTATCATCCCCGCTACTCTTCGCAACGCTGTCATCGGCAGCTATCTTCTTCGATCCGTCCGCCGAGAAGTATTCCTGTGTGAACGACGACGGCTCGACTTTGGCACCCGGCGTTCCGCTCTATTTGACCGATGTCGACACCCGAGCCTCCGATCAGACCATCCTCCTGAAGCCCATCAAGCCCGACACCGTAATAGTGGGGGGAGATGAAGATGGCACCACGTCGATGTGCACCCTCCACAGATGGACGATGCCACTCGAAGACAAGTTGGATAAGAAGGGGTACTACTTCCCCCTGGGACGGAGCTCTCCCCATCTACCCGCAGAAGTCATCGGCAATACCACCGGCTCCATTGGGGATTGGTCCCGTCCTCCCGGCCGCGCATCCCATTCCACCGAATACAAGTTCTTATGTGGCGAGGCTAGCAATTCCGGTTCGAATTTCGCAGCCGGGGAATATCTATGCGAGGTGACACTCCCCGCCACGTCGCAACGCAATGCCACCGATCCCAAGGTTATGGATCAAATTGATGTTCCGTACTTCCTCACATACTACCAGCGCACCATGACCGTACGGAATGAATTATCAAGATTTCTACAACAGAATACATTTGGACCAACCAAGTCCGAATTAGACACCTTGGAGGCCAAGTTTACGGAGTTGCGCAGTGCCGGCTCTAATGTCACCTACGCCGCTGCCATGGCCAAGGTACAACGAGATTGGATAGTCGATCAAATGGATCCCACTACCTTTACTTCTGGGGAATTTTCAAGTCTACGTGCCTACTGGAGACGACGATTAAATCCACGTGCCGAGGAGACATATCGAATCGGTGAATCTGGTCCCCACCCCTGTGAAAAGCACAGTCGATGGCGAAAATTTGCCTTCACCAACTACGATGTCCAGAATGCCAAGTCGTTACGATGGGGAAATATGGAGGTGGGGGGGAAGTATCAAACGCAGCAGGGTCATCGGATTACTGTAGAGACGGTGACGTATTATGCAACGGAGGAGGTGCCAGCCCCATCTCCGAGTAGTAATGTAACGACGGAGACACTAGCGCCTTCTCCGATTAGTAATGTTACGACGGAGACACCGGCCCCTTCTCCGGGTAGTAATGTCACGACGGAGTCTCGAACTCTGCAAGGGCAAGGAAATGGCAATGTGAGTGTTGTTGTATTTTTCATTTCCAATTTTTTGAGGCCTCACTCTCTCTAGCGAGAAATATTAGATGCTATACTCATGCCTTTGTTCATCCCATCCATGTCCATTGACTCTATCATCATATTTTTAGACCCCTGCACTGTCCCTTAACAACCTGCTCATCCTAGGCGACATGGAGAGCGCTGACCAGACTGCACTTTTTGACCAATGGCCAGGTCAATGCGCTCGTACCGTCGTTCTCGCATCGGCAACTCCTGACTACGTCTACTCCGGAACCAAAAGTCTTCGCTTCGCGGGTGGGAAGAAGTGCTTCTTTTATCGACCCTTGGCTCCTGCATGTGGATCGAATCGTATCGTCGACCCCATCAAAGCGGGGGATACCCTACTCATTACCATGAAGGTCTTGACCGATACACCAGGGCAGATCTTCCAAATGTATACTGCGCTCAGCCATGCCGATAAAGGTCAGAGTCCGTGGGCTACCCCCGAAGATGATTCCTACATGGTTTCGCGGACATTGGTTTCCAATGCCAATGAATGGGTGACCGTCGAGGCATTGCACAAGGTTGGAGATGATTGGAAGTATCGTGGTAAATATCTCCATCCAGTGGGATGTAATGATTTCCATCTTCGGTTTCGTTTGGTCGATTCGGTGGCGAGCTTCTATTTGGATGATGTGACGGTTACCAAGACGGCATCGTTGGGCATCGCAGATGCAAGCATTACCAACGCTACCGACTTCTCCGTACCCACGTCAGGATTCATCATCAATCCCAACTTTGTTTACTCTCATCAATACTGGCAGAATGCACCTGCTGCCGGATATCTCCGCAAGGATGCAGAGCTCAATCGTGATGTGATGGTGTTGAGGCATAATTCCACCTTAAGTCAGAATGTCCTGAAGCAAGTTGTCCCTGGCAAGACATACAATCGATACCGATTTCTCATCAAGCTTTCCAATGTCGATTCCATTAACCTTGGTATTACCCTTCGAATGAAGTTCAGCAACAAGGATATACAACATGGGCCGTGCTCCCGACCCGTCTGTAACTTCCAAGTACGTTTACTGAACACCACAGTGACGCGTGGTGACGGAGGCTGGCAGGAGATGGTCACAGATGAGTTTGAAATGTTTGGTAATTTCACGGAGTGGGACGGGTCTGTCGACTTCATTATGTTCCAGGCGTTTACTGAAAATATGGATCCGGCGGGGGAATACAGTATCGCCGGGTTTGAAGAAGTGGGTGCGGATTACACCGATGCTCCATCAATGAGTGTAGCTCCCTCGGCAAGTCCCACTAATTTGGAAAAGGAACATGTTGCATACATTGTGAGGTATGCCGGAGAGATAAGGACTGTGATTAAGTATCCATTTCAAATCGACAACGATGGTACGATCTTGCCAATGGACGGGACAGAGGAGTATGAGCTCTGCGAAGTAGACGAGGTCGAAGGACGTAAAGCTGAGGTAAGCGGAAATCTGTTGTTGTGCACTGTTTTAGGGAATCTTCATGATGAAACTTAACTTGTCTCAATTCCCTTATTGCTGTCTGATTCAACAGTTCCCAGATAGGATGAACTTTTTCATAGACAGAGAGTGTAAGGCCATCCGACACGGCAACCCAACTGTTAACCTTGATCCAAACTTTGTAAACATGACCGATCTGTACCTTCTTGATTTATCCGAAATGAATGACACTTCGGTCTCACCGATCAATGTTAATCAGACTTTTGGAGGTGATTGGCTTTTAAAGTCTGCCGTGCAAGACGATGCTTGTGCAGCCTTCCCTACCCCGTACGATAACGATTATCGGGGTGCTGATCCTCGAAATCCTCAAGATATCCCAACGAGATTTACACCGGACAAGCCCGTCTTCGCCAAGCTCCCCGACGATACGTACGCCTTGTTTGACAGTCGATTGATTCTCCATGGGAATACTGTCGAGAACCCCATCATCGACGGAGGTGGCAATGCTGTACTGCGTTCCACATTGCGGACGAACCGTGATGGTTTCAAGACGATGCAGTTCCCTTGGGACGAGGAATACTACGTGTACAACGATCACAACATTGCGTTATGTTCCAATGAGCAGCCTAATTTCATCAACCAGGACAATTGCGTCTTGAGCTATGAGGAAAATGTGTGTGTTAAGGAATATATTGAAACTGGCAACTCATTAGTGGATGTTGAGCTCGTTATTACGTTTGACGACGAGACTCTGGCGAAATTGCACAACGTCACTCTGTGGAGTACCGCTAGGTCTGTTCTAAATGTCACAAGATACATCTACGCGCTTGATAACTTGCGCTGGGACGACTCGATCCTTGATGGCAACGTTACTTTGCCATGTGTTCGTGAGAATCCCGTATCGCGATGGATTCCACGCCCTGATCTTAACGGCAGTGATTGCACCAACAGCCTAACGGATCGGTCCAAAATCGCTCTTGTTGAAGCGTTGGAAAGCAGCAATGATGAAAATCCACACATTCGAGATATATATCTTTGGAATGATGCGGTTGAGGATGGGTGCGATGAGGTGGATTATGATAAATATGGGATGTTGATCATGACAGAGTTGGAGGGGTGTTGGGAGAACGTACATCCTGATTTCATGTAAGATTTGCTGGTCAAGGAACTGTGCGCCTTGTAAAACTGGATGCTGCGCTAACCAAGTCTTGTTTTGCCCCGATACAAATAAAAATTCCAGGTCGATTTATGATTTCACAGGATACGTGGCAAACCATCCAGCCCCCAACGTCACCTATATTACTAACTGGACCGCGATCGGAGTTATGCAGTACCCAGACAATCATCCTGCGTCTTTCTTTGAAAAACTCAAGTCTACAGCTGACATGATCATTCCAATTGAGCGGTATACATATGCGAGCACGTCTCGTGTCAACCAAGGAGCGCGGTATGGCGATTCGATCGTCCTTGATCAGTTCGCAGAGCAGTTGAGGTTGAACACCAATCCTACACTACTCAAGGCCATCGCTACGGATATTGCGAAACTGACTTTGTCAAACAAGGTAGCCACGAATCGTGGCGGGGGGACACTGGTTTGTGGTAGTCCGAATGAGGTCGCTCCAGATCCGTCCTTAGATGACTATTTTGATGTCATCAATCGGGACTTAGATTGCATTGGCTGCATGAATTCGTATGGGGATTATTCTAAACAGAAGGCAACTGTTTGGGCAATGAATGCGTTGGATGGCGAGGATCAATTTTGTCAGAGGATGGCGTGGAGTTTGTATGAACTTCTCAACGTTGGTAATTATCCTTCTGTGTCGATGATATTGATTCAACATATTTATCTATTCTAACACTATTCACTATTTCATTCCTCACTTGACAAAGGTGCTGCGTCGAACCCAGACAATACCGAGTCAAACTTATACACCTATGATATAATGATCCGCCATTGCTTCGGAAACTACTTTGACATCCTCAAGGAAATGACTTACAGTCCAAAAATGGGAGAGCAATTCAGCTTCGTTGATAGTACGTCTACTCGCATCTCGTGGGACACATCTGGGAGATTGGTCTTCCCCGATGAAAATTATGGTCGCGAGATCATGCAGCTCTACACCATCGGATTGCACGAGCTCAACCCTGATGGAACTGAATTGCGTGACCCGTTTGGTCGGGTGACACAAACCTATACCAATTTGGACATTATGAGTAATGCACGGGTCATGACCGGATTTTCTTTTACTGCCCGCCGCGGCAACATCGAGGAGTTGTTCCGGTCCCCAAAGTCAAGACAGGACCCTCTCCGGATCGAAGTTGATAAGCATGACTTCTTCCCCAAAAGTTCTGTTGACGGGAATTGGATTGGCGACCGCTACCCACTCTGTGTTGATTTGCCCAAGTACCATTTCTTGAAGTTGGGTGCGAAGTTTGTTTTTAGAGGAGGAGCAAGTATACCGACGCTTCAGTACAACCCCCCTCATTGGCATCATGATGAATCCATCAAGAGGTTTGTCTTGTCGCCGGGCTCAGCTCTCTATAGCGCATTATGTAATCCAGGAAACGATGGTACATGTAACTTCGCCAACACGATAGTGCTTGATTCCAACCTTTCCTGCTTCGGCAAGGAGTGCCGTGTGGATGATTTGCAGGTGGTACAAGTTGCACCTGGTGCATTTTATGAATATGTCCGCCATCCCTGTGTAGGTTTATCATTCTACAATAACCCAAAGAAGGTTATTACAGGATTCGCACCGTGGGTCAAGGAGGTTGGTCGTAGGCACACTCATGCCATGTGTGCTGATCCAAGAACTGCCGTCGCCGCTAGATCCTGTTGCAATAGCGAAACGGTGCGACTTTGTATTCCCATAGATTTTGTGCCCCATCTCCTTGGTTCCCCTCTCACCTTGTACCATTTTGTCCGCCTAACAGAACCTCTTGCTCCACCCGGACAAGGCTGAATACAATTATGATTTCGAGTACCACGGTGAACGGGTAACGCTTCAGACGAGCGTGAACCAATGCGCTGCAGCCAACGGCACTGTGTGCGATCCTATTGCCCTGAAAGCAGACAATCCCCTCGTCAATATTCGACCGGTGTACAACTACCCATATCCGACAAGAAATACCTTCTTCTGGACAGACGCAGACTGTTCTCAGTCAGTGAAAGTCAAGGGCGACGGGATGATGTAAGTTCCAAGATTGCTGGAGTTTGTAACTTTCATGCGTTCAACCTCAAAAATGACGATTTTATTTTTATGAATACAGAGCTATAATTCATCAACCCTCAGTAAATCCTTGGTTCTCTGATAACACGTGAGTCGTTTCAGAGCGTCATTGCGTTGCCTCCCACGCTAGAACTTTTGTACTCAAAATTTTATCCCCCCCATGCCAGGGTTCCATACGTCGATCTCATCAACTCTTTTGAGTTCTTCTCTGTAACATGGGCAAACGATCCTATGACGTTAGAGCCGATATATCCCATGCTGAACAATTCGTGCGGAAATGGAGCGTGCTCTATCGCTCATGATGATAATTGCCTTTGCTCTGTAACTGTCCTAGAGGTTCCCGCTTTCAGCTCGCTTCCATCGAGGGAAGAGGTTCTGAGACTTCACGTTGGCGCATTTCATCCAGATACCTTCTCTGATTCAGCAATTAATTACAGCCTTCTCCAAGCCTCAGATGACGTCGAGGTGTTTGTGTCATCGGATTCCGGGATTATCGGCGACACGTCAACAATCTTTAAGGTGGTCAATGAATATGGGGACACTGTCTTCTTCAAAAACTTGAATTCTACTATCAAGTTGGGTAACAATTATGAATTGAGAAATCCTCCGTCGTTTATGAACCTTGCCAGAGTTGAGCTGAGAGATGCCGAGTATGAAGGTGTGTGATCCTTCTCCGCTGAAACCTTTTAGCCTATTTTCATTCTCATGTTGTAACCTGTATGCATACACGTACAGTTGATGCATTCTTGACGCATTTGATTCGATACCCAAGTGCTCCTCCTTTCATCTCGAAAAAGCTCATTCAGTATCATGGAATTTCAAACCCTTCGCCCGGCTTCGTTCATCGAGTATCTCAAGCATTTATCAGTGGTTCATTTAATAATGGTGCTGTTTCGTTCGGCAGTAATCAATTTGGTGACTTGAAAGCAGTTGCAGCTGCCATTGCTCTAGATCCTGAGTCACTGAGTCCGGTCATCGACGAAGATCCTGTGAGCGGGAATGTCCGCGAACCTCTTCTCAAGGTTATTCAGTTCATGAGATCGCTCTCTTTTCAACGCAGTCCCACAATAAAGTTTCGTCATGGCTTGTTCGAAGATATGTCCTTCAAGATCGGGCAGTTTGTGTTTGATCCTCCCGATCAGTTCAGTTTCTTTCCCTCTGACTACTCTCCCCCCGGGGTCTTTGCTAATGTAGGCCTCGTTTCGCCTGAGTCAAAGCTTCTGTCTATGAGTTCAGTCGTTGGCTTGGTAAGTAAAGATTGATATTTCAGATTGGTGGCAACTCACACTACTCACCTATCGAATAATGCACGCGACATTCTTACAGTCTAATGGACTTACGAGCTTCGTCGATTACGGGCTTGTCAGAGCCGATGGGGGATTCGCGCCCTACTTTGACAGACCACCTTCAGCTCCTGGTGACTACTCTACCTCTTTAGGACAACTCACCTTGCCTCACCAAATCAACAATATAACTAGTTTGTCAGATAAGATCGACGAGCTGTCAACGATGATGACCGCAGGGCGTTTGAGTGCTGAGAACAAGCAAGTAATACAGGTTAGTCTCACGAAACGATCGTATTCATTCATCTATGTTCGCCAGATGTAACTAACATGTTCATTTTCAATCACATCATAGGATGCCCATGCCTATTTCCACCAATACTATGGTATCGACTTTGCTGATAGGATCATCTTGAAACTCATGGTAGCAACGCCCGAGTTTCACACTTCGAATACCTGTAAGCTATGTCGGTCGATTTTGATGTTGTTTAGATCAGCCGTACCTCACTCGTCGCCGGCCTTTGTGTCTCGTCTTCCTAATCAGTGCGTAAAACGGGATCGCCGAGATCCATCTCACCAACTCCACCAAAGTCGTCCTCACCGTATAAAGCCATTGTGTACATTAACTTGTCTGGTGGGGTTGATTCGTTCAACATTTTGACCCCTGGTGCCACCTTTTGCCCACTGTACAACGAATACTTTGAAGCACGAGGGGGTGCCGCTGGTATTGGTCTCATGAAGGATGAAGTACTTCCAATTGATGGAGCTTCTGCGATGATATTTGAATGCGATACTCTAGGAGTTAACAAAAACTTGACTGCCTTTAAAGATATCTATGATGAAGGCAAGGGCATATTCTTCGCGAACATGGGGTGAGTTCAGATGTAGATATCTCTTAATTGATTTCTCCAAAATTTTAGTTCTTACAACACATCTGTTGAACTTCTTAGTCACCTGCACAAGCCTGTTACAATCGATAATTGGTTCACAGAAACTCGAACAGACCTCTTCTCGCATCACACCATGAGACGGGAGGCCCAAGTTGTTGATGCATTTCGAGAGGGTGATGGCCCTGGAGTTCTAGGTCGAATGCTTGATATTCTTGAAAGACATGGCCACGCAGTAGGTGCCACTGCCATTAATGGGAGGGTTCAGATGATTGATGGAAGTCCCTCGACCGGGCGTCTAGCTGACGTCATGTCCACTGAGGGATCACCAAGAATCGTTGACAGAAATTTCCTCAAAGGAGAGTCGCAACAGCTGCGAGATTTTTTGAAGTCTCTCCACGCTGAAACTGATGACAATAGTGGAATTTTCGGTGATGCTTGGTCTCAGTCATTTGTTGACGTCTGGAATAAAACAGATGCTCTTGCACTGTCCTTACGCGATACAAAGCTTGCAACATCGTTCCCTATTCCAGCTGCGAAAAACGTGGGAGGAATCTCAAGCCAGCTGGAGCTTATAGCGAAACTCATTACAATAAGAAATGAACGCGGGAACGGAATTAATCGCGATGTCTTCTTTTGCGAAATGGGCGGTTATGACACTCACTCTGAAGTTAAAGTTGTAATGGCTGAGAAGTTGCCCAGTTTAAACCATGCCGTGGGAGCGTTTTGGGCTGAAATGAAAGCACAGGGCTTGGAAAACAATATAGTTGTTGTGCAGGGCTCTGAATTCGGAAGGACGATCACTCCAAATAGCAATACGGTGCGTTCCATGCCGGATTTACTTAGTTGATAATGTACTGATATCTTACCCTAATTTTTCTGTGCTTGTCATGAAAGGGTTCTGACCATGGTAAGTTCTACAAAATAGCATATATATTCAACGTGCATACTTTTATTTTGATTGAATTTAATTTCTATTTACGTTCAATATTAGGATGGGGTGGTAATTACTTCATGTTTGGTGGCGATGTGAAGGGTGGTGTTATTAAGGGAGACTACCCGAAATCCTTTCTACCCTCCGATCTAACCAACATTGGTAGAGGTCGTTTGCTCCCCACCACGTCATGGGATGCTTTGTTCTATGCCCTGGCTCAGTGGATGGGTATTTCAGAACAAAGTGAAATCGATGTACGTTCACAAGCATTCTTTCTCTTTGGATTTGGCGTATCTCTGACGTCTAATTTTCTCTCGCCTTTTGGTGCAGTATGTTCTTCCGAATTCACAAAACTTTGGCTGCAACCTGTACACGGACAGTGACCTCTTCAATTCTGGCCAGCAAGTTTTAAACGGTTGTGGAGGCGAGTTTAATGTATCGCAAAACTGTTTACCCTTTGATTCTTGCGTGGATTCCACTAATCATCCTTTTTACTACACATTATTCACAGGCGTTACTCACTCTGCTCCAATTATATTCCAAGTTCCAGAGATTCGTAGGCTTACAGGAGAAGAACAGAAGGAAGTCTGCAAATTAGCCACATTGTCTGCGTCTACTCAACTAGGATTTGACCGCACAAAAGCTCGTTGCTACGTTTCTAAACAGGCAGTTGCGGAATCTGAGATCGCTCCTGGGATGTACGATGTGAGAGGAACTGCTGTGATGAACTTTGATGGTACACTTGCACCAAATGCTGTTAGTGAACAAGCAGTAGAGCTAATTGGCAAAACGGCAACGGCAACAGCATCGGGTGAGTGACCCACGCAAGCACTACTTCATTTCATTCCTGATAACCTATGGTCATTCTTCGTGAAATTGACTTCTCATCTTGTTGCAGATTTTCTTATCACGGATGCCATACCACAGAGTGAAGCGCCTTCTTCAATGCCATCCAATCCGCCCTCAATTTCATTTCAACCATCCGCCGGTCCCTCTGTGTCAACCATGCCATCCAATCGACCGTCGCATTACCCCTCTTTCTCTCCTTCTGTGTCAACTGAACCAAGTTTTCAACCATCACTTTCAACCATGCCATCAAACGAGCCAAGTTCGCAGCCTAGTACGTCGCAGTCACCATCCGAGGTACCCAGTTCAACTCAACCACCATCTGTTTCTTCAGAGCCCACACTCGGTCCAACTGCACGCAAAGTATTTAATGGAATGTTTCTCAATCGGGATATTGGAACTGTTACCTATGCTGGCAATTTTTCTGAAGCTGCGTCTGGACTTTACACAATTAGAGCCAGTGGATCAGCAATCGGGGTACGTTTGATTTGAAGTCCTTTGTTTGGGAAGTTCACACGCTTAGGCGTTCATTCACAATCTCATTTTTCACTCCTTCGATGATATTGGCAGGGGTCATCTGATAACTTTCATTACATGTACATTGAAACATCGGGCGATGTTACCTTTACAGCGCTTATAGAGGGACTAGATGCTTCACAAGCTTGGGCAAAGGGAGGCATCATGGTCCGCAGCTCATTGACATCACAGTCAAGTCATTATTCACTGTTCAAAACAAACCTCAATGGGGTATCGCAACAATATCGATCGTGTTCGGGCTGTACGAGCTACCAATACGGCAGATACGAGCATTCATCAGTTTGGTTAAGGGTGATCAAAGAAGGAAATGTCATGAAAGCTTTCTACAAGCCCAGTTATCTCTCGAAAACTGATCCTTGGTCTCAATTCGGATATGAGTTGTCAATGACAAGTATTTTGTCCAACGGCTACTTTATCGGAATTGCTGTGACTTCAAACAGTGTCAATGGTGTCGCATCATGTCATGCGTCTAACATTCAACTGGAGAAGACTTGTAGCAATCCAACTATAACTACAAAGCAGTGTGACCAGGCTAGCAACTGCGAATCAGGTCCGCTCAGTGGCTCATGCTACAACAAGGGCGAGATTCCATCATGGGAGATTCTTGAGCCAATCTCGAATATCTTCGATACTGGTTCTTATGTGACCAGTTTTGGATGTAGCAACTCAGACACTGTACATGACGCATTTGATGCAACGACGAATGGGCTTCGCTGCGACAACCTCAACCTACCGTCGCAGCCACCAAGCCTTATAATTCGACCGTCTCACCGTCGACTGACCATTGCGGAACGTCTGCGCGTGTATGCCAATAAAGATTGCCCAAATTGTGATCCGGTACGATTGTTGTTTGTTATCCTGCGATTCAATGACAATCACATCATTTATGTTAGAAATCCTCACAATATATCCCCCATGTGTCTTTCGTGATGTAGGTGAGCTATATTTTTGAAGGTAGAGTGAACCCAACAAGCAGCTGGATCGAAATAAGTCGAGGTGAACTACCTTGGAAGAACGCTACAAGTTTTCCTCGTAATAAAGTTCTTGGTCGGTCAATATTGTCAACACATAAGCGTGGCGATGATTCCCTCATTTACACAGAAGCGACTTTTTACGACTATGACTATTCGCAGTGTGGCCCACCCCCTTTTCAAAAAGAGTATCGTGGCACAATGAACTCCACTGTCAGTGGCCGGACATGTCAACGATGGTCGGTCCAAACTCCGCACACGCATTCAAGAACTGAAACTAACTATCCAGGAACAGGGCTTGGCAATCATAACTACTGTCGTAATCCTGATGGCCAGAGTGGTGGGGCGTGGTGTTATACCACTGACGCTAAGGTCCGGTGGGAGTATTGTGATGTGCCTGATTGCAAGGACGATCCATCTACTTTGAATGATTACTTTGAGTACAAAATTACCTGGACAGCCACAAGAGGGAGTGACACCAGACCAATTACATCCAGGAGGTTACCACCCAAGACGACGACGACAACAACTAGTACCGCTCTTGCTCAGCTTTCTTTACAGTTGGCTGAAATCGAAGTTCCCGGATTGATTGGTGACGAACCACCCATGCCAACTCTTCAATACGATGGGGACTATGTGCCATCCATCATTTCTGGAATTGGCACATTTACCATCACCTTAATTGATGGTTTCAGTGATGGATTCTCAGATGAAATGGCATTTGATGGTAGCACCACCAAGTTTTCAATGTACCGTCCCAGTTTTAGTACGGATTCAGGTGTGTGTGTGTATTCATGGTATTTTTGTCGCAATTAATGACTCCCTGGTTTCTCAGCTGCGTGTTTCATGGCTTCCTTAGGACCATCATCACCAAGTACTTCTATATCAACGACCCTCTCGTCGCAAGAGCCTCCGAATGGGTCCAGGGTGCTCGCGCGGCCGATAACGACTCCACCACCGACACGAATGCCAACTTCAATGCCGACACCATTGCCAACAACAGCGCCACCAACAAGGCCACCAACGACGCAATCGCAGGTTGGATTCTCTTTCACACTATCGCATGGGCGGAAGTCTGTGGTGACTGGCTTACGACTATACATGGCCAATGGCGATTCTGGTGCAGACCCTATCAAGTATCAAGTTTCAGGACGCCTAATGGGTGACTCCAGCTTTAAAAACCGACGCGACAACCTATGCTGGTCTATCAATGATGACTTCTGGTTGGTTCCAAATAGTGTTTGTAGCTCTTCTGATATCCGTCAGCAACTTTACATGAATACACTAGGCGAAATCAGAGTTCATGCATACCCTGGGTTCTGTCTCAATTCTCTTTATGGGTATTTTTACAGTAGGAACAGGTTTACTACATGTTACAGTGACTACGACTACGGTGATCCATACTGGAATTCAGTGATCAGAGGGACGCAGAAATTTACTTTCGACCCAATCACAAAGCAACTCGAGAATGTGAATGATTATGTAGGTTCAACGTGCGCTCACTACGACCGTAATCAAGGTCGAATTGCACAAAAAAAATGTACTGGATCACAGGATCAACAGTTCGTAGTTGCAGGAACCTCTGCTTCTGACTGGGCTCTTATATCAGAGGGAAATTTTCCATGGATATCGGATGATAAACGGAACCCTGTTGGTGTTCAGATGGCATCTACGTATGATGAAGGAGATTCGAGTAAATATTTTGTGGAAGTTCGATTTTACGAAAATACGACGCCATATGATGAGTACAGGATCCTCTTCCCCGAAACAAGAGATCCTGAATCACCTATGCTTGAGTTTGCAGAGCTGGAACTCCCCGGATTGTTGCTCCATAACTAAGGCAGACTATGACTCTGTTCCGGTAAAGAATGTCTTATCCCGCCCCCCTCCACATCAGGTCAATAATCGGAAAAACTAAACGCACGATCTACCAGATGCCGACTCCAGAAGGTTTCTAGCATTAGGGCTCGTAATTGAAATCGCAGCATTTTTGTCAACCCTACTTTGAAATTTTTTGTTGAATTCTTTTTACCAACGAACTTAGCTGCATTGCACCATCATCGCAAACTTCGCTCTTGCGGGAAATCGATGACTTCTCATTCGTCAATCTGCTAGTACTTCGACTCTTCCCTCCGCCAACGCCAGTTCGACCCAGCGATTCAACAGCAAAGCTGTCCCTGTGTTTCTTCATTCTCTCCGATCGCTCTTGCAACAATTTCTTCATTGCGACGGTATCCCTGAACGAAGGGTGCGTCCTGTCGATGCCGTATGAATCATTAGTTCCATTCAACAACGCTGCAAAACGATTATCTGATGCGTCAATGCAAAAATCTTGACCAGAAACATTTGCCGCCAGTGTTTCGAACTGACGTTTACGCTTCCCTTTGAGCTTTTTGTTTGACTGCCGCTCCAACTTGGCGAGTCCTCTCATATCAAAATCCTTGTTCAGTTCATCGTCTGTTAATGTCAGCATAAATCAGTGTTAGAGTATCAATGAAACGGGAGAAAGCGAGCTTCGCACAGTGAACACACCATCATCGCCAGCAAGAAGGAGTTCCAATTCCTCCCTGGAACTAGCAACCTTGTCACTTCCGCCACCGTTCAAGTTCATTGTGGGCGAGCTTCTTACGGATGAATCATCGAGGAAAAATCCATCGTCGTCATGCCTATTGTCACCAACAGCATCACCAGAAGCACCTGGCTCCTCATCCGAAAATTGCGCCAAGCCAAATTCAGGATCAATTCCATACATATCATCATTATTAACTTCGTTACCATCATTCAAATTTCGACCACCATCGCTCTTCCCTGCCCTACGGGAAGCCTGTCTTCGCTCTTTTTTCTTCTCCTTACGTTTTTGGAGATATTTCTGAAATGGCGATAGCTCCTCCCTTCTGTTCACAACATCGACACTTACTCCGGAATTGATGATCGTAGATTGTGCAATCTTTTCTCGGATCTTCTCATCCAGGTTTTGCTTCCCAGGAACGAATGCCACTTCGTTAGTATGAATCAGCTCATCTATGTCAGCTGCTGCTGAAATTGATTTCGATTCAGATTCCGTTTCATTGGGATAGCTGCCACGAATCTTATTTTTCTTGTTGTCGGAGCAATCACTGCTGCTATCATCACTGCTGCACACACTATCCAACGATTTCTGTGCATCATCGTTCTCTTCCTCACTATCACTTGTCGCCAAACCAAGCATTCTCCTCGTGCTTGATCCTTTTTTCTTCCTTGCATTTTCTTTCATTCTACTCTCAAGTTCGTCATCCATATCATGTTCATCTTCGCTATCACCATCACTACTACAACTTGAATTGTCACTCGTGGCCAAATAAAGCTTAAGATCTTCCCCGGTAGCAAGCGCCTCCCAAGCATCCTTGCCCATACCGTAATTCAACTTCCGTTCCCGATCGGCATCGCCTCGCTCCCACGAGCACGTGACACGACTTTGTCGTAATGCCGTCGCAGTGGCATTTTCGGGTGGGGTGTACTTGGCTGGGAGCCGATCACAAGCATCACGAACCGCACGATCTTGTATCGTACACTGATATTGATTGGATGGCAATACTCGAACATCAATCTCGGCTGCAGAATCCTCCATCTCCATTCCATCGACAGTGTCATACACTTGACTAGCAGCATCACATGTCGAGAAGGATGCAATTGCAAAGTAATAACGTAACTTTGATGCTTCATATTCGCGTAACTTCTCAATGTCGAACCCATCCTCTTCTTCTTGATCGTGTTGTCTTTTTGAATTTTTCATAACCGCAGATTGGGGTGGAAAGTGTGAGTATAGCTTGGATGTGGCATCGTTGAGATCGAGGACATCTTCATCGTCATCCTCTTCTTCGTCTTCATCAACATCGTCGTCGTCGTCGTTTTCGAGGTCGTCGTTGTCACTGCTATTGGTAGGTCGATCATCTCTATTGTTATCATCACTGTCTTCGTCGTCTGAAGGAATCCCATCACTATTGTTTCCACTTGCGTCCTCGTCCTCCTCTTCATCACTCTCGTCCAAACGAACACGCCGTTGCTGCTCCTTCTCCTCCTCTTTCTTCTCACGATTCTTCCAAATCCCAACCGGTGGACCCTCCACCCTCTCCTTCTCCATCTGCTCTCTCCCAAAATCACTAGGATATACCTCCACCTTTTTCAATGTCCCGGGTGGACAAAACGAGTGCAACATGGCATAAACGTCCACGGCACGGATATGTTCCCAATTTAGATTGAGGATGCATAGATAGGGTGATGGTTCATCGGTCTCTTCATCCTCATCATCCCCTTCACTAGTATTACCATCACCGCCTGGAAGATATGATTTGTGACTTGGATCAAAGATTCCCGATGTGCCTTGGATGGAGGTATCATCATCACTATCATGGTCCTCACTTTCATCATCATCGCTATCAGCTGAGGAATCATCCGAAGAGCTAGATCCGGAAATATCCCCCCGAGAGAGAGCATTGAGGTATGCTATCCGAGCTTCCATACTATTGTCCACATTTTGACCATCCTGTTTGTCAATGTTGGATTTGCTCCTCTTCCCCACATTGATATCCTCATTGAAACTTTCTTCGCGATCATTCTCAGTATCTCCCTCCTCTTCATTGTTGTCTTCACCACTACCCCGATCATCCCTCTCCTTCTTTTTTTTCTTCTTCTTATCCTTCTTTGTAGTCTTACGGCCATATTTGTCCCTATCCGGAACACACCCAAACTTGTCTGAATCGAGTAATGCTGCACTGAAGCGATCATCGGAGCGGATGGCTGCGGTTAGCGATTCTCCCAGACCACCACCACCACCACTACTACTGCCACTGCCAAGAGTCAAACTTCCATCCAAATCATCGTCCTGGGTATTGCGCTGGTGGTTACTACTGCCGCCGCCGCCACCACCACCACTGCTACCACTTCGCTTGGCCTTGTGGAATTGCGGACGGGTAATTGCCGCTGCAAATCGTTCATCGACGATGCCACCACCATCACCATCATTGGCTTTGCTAGTAGTAGATGATTTGCGATGCTTGTTGGTAGCTTTGGAGGACGATGACGAGTTCTTGGCCTTGCTGCTCATGGTCTACTATTATTTGATCTCGTCGACTGTATCGAGATGGTGGTGGTGGAAATAAATGGCGCGGACGGACGGGTGGTGTTGGGTGAGTTCGTCTGTCCAGTTGCAGGACGACGAACAGACCGTGTGCCGTCCGAAGATACTTAAATAAATTTAAAATTTGTTTAAAAAAAGAACTAGATATTTTAGCGGGAGCCTCCTCCAATTTGGCGGGAAATTTCCATCGCCGCCTCCGCCGCCATCCATCTTTCTCTTTCTCTTCTTTCCACAGCCTGCCCGCCACCCTCATCATCCCATCTCACCGAACACAAACAACAACAACAACAACAACCCCTCTCGCTCGTCTTCGATCCTCGACCTCGACCTCTATTGCCATTGATTGCTATTGTCATCATCTTCGTCGCAGCCATGCCAAAGGCCAGAGGGAAGGAGTTCCAAATGAAGAAGCGCAAGCAAAGAGAGTCGGAAAGCAGCAGCAGCGAGGAGGAGGACGGTTCCGATTCTGAAAGTGGTGGCAACAACGACATCACCGCCGCCGACGCCGACGATGACATCGGCAACCAATCCCAACAACAGCAGCTTGATGATAATGACAATACCGACAATGGCATCATCACCACCACCCCCTTCTCCGCACTCAATCTCCATCCCACACTTCTCTCCTCCATCGCCTCTCTCAAGTGGGAATATGCCTCACGCATCCAAGCATCGTCGATACCACCCGCACTAAATGGTCGGGATGTGATTGGGTTGGCAGAGACTGGTTCGGGTAAAACGGGTGCATTTGCGATACCCATATTGAGTTATCTATTGGAAAAACCTCAAAAGAGTGTGTTTGCAGTGATACTGGCACCGACGCGAGAGTTGGCTTTTCAGATTCATGAGGTCATGGTGGCCCTTGGACGTGGTATGGGTAAGATCTTCATTTCTATCTTTCTTTCTTTTTTATGCCACATTATTATCAAGTTGATGCTAATATTCTGTCCACTCTACCGTCGTCGTCATATCATCGTCAGGTGCCAACTCTGTCTGCGTTGTGGGAGGAGTCGACATGGCCTCCCAGGCCATTGCCCTAGCTCGCAACCCTCACGTCGTCGTGGCCACGCCAGGTCGTCTACTCGATCATCTCCAAAACACCAAAGGATTCCACTTGCGACAACTAAAGTACCTAGTCCTCGATGAAGCCGATCGTATGCTAAGTATGGATTTTGAGAAGGAAATTAATGATATCCTCGAGGCCATTCCCGACTATGGCAGTGGTGGACGACGGACCATGTTATTTAGCGCCACCATGACATCCAAGGTGGAGAAGTTACAACGTGCGAGTTTACATGATCCAGTGAGAGTGGAAGTGTCGACCAAGTTCCAAACACCCAAGAAGTTATTGCAGAGTTATTTGTTCATCCCGGCCAAGTATAAGGATTGTTATCTTACCTACTTGATTAATGAACATGCGGGGCAATCGATATTGGTGTTTGGGGCGACATGTAATAATGTACAACGACTTGCATTGATGCTGCGCAACTTGGGCTTTCCGGCGATATGTCTCCATGGTCAAATGTCACAACCGAAACGACTTGGCGCATTGACCAAATTTAAGGCAGGTGGAAGAGATATATTAATTTGTACCGATGTGGCATCTCGTGGGTTAGACATTCCAAGTGTGGATGTGGTTATTAATTTTGATTTGCCGGGACATGGGAAGGATTATATCCATCGAGTGGGAAGAACAGCACGAGCGGGACGAAGTGGCAAAGCTCTGGCGATGGTGACACAGTATGATGTTGAAGTGTATCAACGATTGGAGCATTTGGTAAGTCTCTCTACTGCTAGGATACTCTTGTCTAATTATCTTGCACGAAGCAGATGTTCTAATCATTCTTTTGCTCGAATGTGCATATTACTCCAGCTGGGACAGCGATTGCCAGAATACAAACTTGCCGAGGAGGAAGTTCTGCTGTTGCTCGAAAGAGTCAATGAAGCTCAGCGACTTGCGACACGTGAATTAAAAGAACAACTTGCCACTCGTGATGGTAATCGCAAGAGTCGTGGAAAGAAGGGAAGGGATGATGAGGGAGATGGTGAGAGGGAGATGGCGATTAAGAAGGATATTAAACGTGAATTTTATGCCGGAGGGAGTGGAGGACGAGGAGGGGGGTTGCATAACCAGAGGGGCAGTGGGACTTCCAAGAAGAAGAAATATCGTCGTTGATGGGTATAAGTTGGCGGTGCATCATACCATCGAGACAACCACGCGAACAGTAATGAATATGCTTGGATTCCATACGACATTCCATGAAGAATAAATTGTGTAGAAGTATTGAATGATTACCGGAACATCATTGTAGTACCACAATTTGCGAGTAGCGCAGTAAAAGAACACGAACACAGGACTACGTGATGCACATCAAAAGCCATTCCTTTTAATATTGCCTACGAATAAACGATACGATCACCGAATAGACTAGAGTCTATAGTTTGAACCAAACGAAGAAGTGACGATGATATCATATCATGAAGCACCACTGATCTGGCTGCTCGCTACATGCTTGGACGGTCGGCCATTCCCCCGTCAAAACTGAGCAGCCGTTATTATTATTTTTCAACTCGACTCGAATTGACTTTACACCACCGACTCCTTCTACACGTGGAAGGTTATGGTTGGTGGTTGGGGCGGTCATCGTCTGTCCTCCGTTGGAGTGGTGATGTCATCGAAGCCGATGATGAGTCATCACCTTCGCTTGATTCTGCACCATTCATCTTCATCGTCTGTCCATCTCAAAAAAATCTCCAAGCAGCCAGGTTGATCGCCAAAGTGCATATTCCAGCGATCCTGCTTAGATTTCTACCCCGGCCAATGATGCTCAACATGCCCGCCAAACAGACTTTTCAAGCGATAGACTTGTGCGTCAGGCCTTCGCTCTTTTGTTGGTGCGCATCACCGCAGCCGAATTTTTCCGCCATCTCCATCATAACATCATCACCATCACTCCATCGGATCCACCACACTTCAGCTTCCCCCATCACCTCCCACGTACACTATACTATCGCCTGGCAACTCTAAATAAACCCACCATGCCTTCCAATCCTATCGCCCTACCTCCCACCACGATGTCGCGTAGACGATCAAGAACGTCGGCTGCGGCGGCTGCGGCGGTGGTGCTGGCCGTCACGTCCATCGCCCCTTGTTGCCACCAAGCGCTCGCCTTCCATTGTTCAACGGGCCATCGCCAAACACCGACAAATCCACTAGCCCAACGACATTGCCAACCTTCACCCATCACCACCGCTTCATCACTACTATTTCAAGTGGGTGCCATGACAGAGCAGGCGGAAATAATGATGGTGGATGACTTTGCCCTGGACAATGTCAATTTGGACAGTGCCGTCATGTTCGATGAATTTAATCATCTTGGTTCACAAGAGGAGGAGCAACAACAACTACGACCCCCNCAACAACAACTACGACCCCCTCCAGGACGCACTATTCTAATCAATCCAACACGATCACCATCAACGATGTCGGAACAGCAGCAACAGCAACAAGCACAATTCAACGATCCCACCGCCGTGGCCGGTCGACGCATCCGCGCCAACGTTCGGGAGACTGGCTTCGACTCCATCAAAAACTACATGAAGACAATGGGCAATCACGACCTTCTCCAAAAGAACGAAGAGATTGTATTAGCGCGTGAGATTCAAATCTTAATGCGATGGGAGGAGATACGTGACGAGTTAGAGTCGGAATTGTTGCGTCCCCCGACCTATCAGGAGTGGGCGGAAAAGATCAAGCCAGGCATGACGGTGACTCAGATTAAGAAACAAATTCGAAGGAGTTTACGTGCCAAGGCAGCGTTGACGGAGAGTAATCTCCGGTTGGTGATTAGTATTGCGAAGCGATACCAGGGACGGGGGTTGATAATGCAGGATCTATGTCAGGAGGGCACACTGGGACTAACACGTGCCTGTGAGAAGTTTGACCCCGAGAAGGGATTTCGATTCTCTACCTATGCCACTTGGTGGATTAAGCAGGGGATTATGCGTGCTATTGCCGATCAGGCACGGACCATTCGGCTTCCGGTGCATATTCATGATCAGCTGGGGATTGTACGTAAGGCCGAGCGTGATCTACAGAATGAGCTGGGGAGAGACCCCACGAAGGATGAACTTGCCGAGAAGGTGGGGATTAAGCCTGATAAAATTGAATTCCTTAAGAGGGCATCGGTGGGATCCGTGTCAATGGAGCAGGAGCTGGGGAGTGGCGCAACGAAGGGATCAGGTGCCGGCACCGGCGGAAGTAAGGGCGGGGCGTCGAGTAGCGAGCGTTCCTTTACCATCCAGGACACTCTTGGTGATCCGGATCAGAAGCCGGTAGATGTGGCTCAATATCGGATGCTTCAGGATGATGTCGGACGGCTCATCTGCACACTCAATGCACGGGAGCAAGCCGTAATTCGAATGAGGTTTGGATTGGATGATGGCACGCCCAAGACTCTGGAGGAGATCGGAAAGAAGTTCTCGGTGACAAGGGAGCGAATACGTCAGATTGAGTGAGTACTTGATGCTTCAATGAAGCTAATTTGAATATTGTATTTATCGGTCGGCTTTCTAACCTCTAACCGCTTATTATCCAACAGGGCAAGGGCACTGCACAAATTGCGTCAACCGTACAGGAATCACACTGTTAAATGCTATGCCACGGAGTTATAGCCATCATAATCGGTGTTTCTGAGGCTGCGGTTCGTATTCTCGAATGTTTGAAGAATCCGACCGTGAGCTCACGTAGGTAGTTGATAGAGTTCAAACGACAAATGACGGATGAATGATTTTGAATAGAGGTTAACATGTTTAGAATATTCGGCCACATAGTTTTCCTTGCTTTGATAGTTTATCATTTTCTGGCATCCGAGTAATGATGTCCTCTCTCACTCTAGAGTATGAATAGGATCGAATCGAAGGATGCAGCGAGTTGAAGGGTATTGTCCAGCGGTAGGTGCATGAATAAATTTTTATATTCTAATACTTTGATTTTCTATTCTTCTTAGCAACACCAACCTTCCCTGATGAATTCACTGGTTTTGAGCTTTTCGCCATCTGTCGTCGTGACGATATACCGCCACCACCGCTACCCACCGAAGCCGAACGAGAAGAATTATTGACCACCTTCTTCTGATTCTTCAATTGACGTGATTTATGACTGATCGTTTCCAATTGTTCCTCTTTTCTATGTGTACAGACTAAAGATGATAAGAACCCTCCATTGCCCGCTGCAATATTCTGAAATTGTATAAAGTTGTCATCTCTGCCATTTCCCAGTATATTGTTTGGATGCAAGGCCCGTGGGACGACGATGTCACCTGGTGCAGTAGCATTGTCACCAGGAGGGGCGCATGATGTTTTCGCCGCATGTACAACATCGGCAACTCTATGCTCTAAATCAGCTTCAGCCATATCTTCTCTATTCCGTCGGGCAGCATCCTTTGCCTTCTGTATTGCCAAGTCTGCCGATGCAGAGTGCACCGTCGCCGGCACCCCACCGCCGCCGCCGCTGCCACTAAATTCCGTCAAATCAAGTCCAGAGGAGAAGCATTTCTCGAACGATCGGTGGTTGTGGTTACTACTATCATTGCGATTGCTGGTGGTAGATGTGGATGCCTCGAACTCGAGCACTCGCTGCTGAAGGCTCGACATGGTCATGGTCAAGAGATGTTCTTTTTGCGGTGGTGGTGATGAAAGAAGATAAAGTGGTGGCCGGGGCTTTCGTCTGTCTGGCGTCAGCAACAAGGGACCTCCACGTGGCGTCGGGAAGAGACTCAAAAGAACCTCCACGTGGAGTACGAGCTTTCGTCTGTCCGGCGTCGCGTTGTTGGTGTTCACAGCCACTCATTCTTCTAGGCGTCTGTCAGCCTGACGTTGGCGCCAAAATCTAAGTGTCTACAAATCCATCAAAGTCACAGATCAATTCAATTCATCCCATACATATCCAATCTCTATCTCCGATCGATCGATGCACCGTCGTTAGGAGTAGAGACCACCAACTATCCTCTAGTACCAGTAGTGCATCATCATATTCTACTTATTCGACATTTCTATCCACAATGGGCAACCGCGTCAAAGGCCGTGTCAAAAAGAAGTCCATCAAGGCCGCCGTTCATTCCGGCATGGCCACCCACCGCAAACTCTCGCGGATGGGCAAAGTTCGTAAGAAGGATCACGCCGGTCTCGACGCTACCTTCATTGGACGTGCCAAAGTTCTTAAGAAACTACAGATCTCATTAAAGGACTTTCGACGACTATGCATTCTCAAGGGAGTGTATCCCCGTGAACCACGTGGACGTGCTCCACGGAATAAGAAGGGACAGGTATTCTACCATGCCAAGGATGTCAAGGCACTAGCCCATGAGCCACTACTTGAAAAATTTCGTGAATTCAAGTCCTTCATGAAGAAGGTACGTCGGAGTGCCAATCGTAATGAGAAGGAGGAAGCACGACGGAAACAACCCTTGGCGCCAAAGTACACACTGCATCATTTGGTTCGGGAACGATATCCCCGATTTGCCGATGCATTGGGTGATTTGGACGATGCATTGTGTCTCGTGAATCTATTCGCTTGTTTACCCAGTGAGGGACGGATACAGACGAGTATTACAAGGAAGGCACAGCATTTGGCGGCGAGTTGGGGAGCATATTGTGCCACGACGGGGAGTATTACCAAGAGCTTTATATCGGTAAAAGGTGTTTACATGGAGGCGGAAGTTATGGTGAGTTGGAATGTTGATGACGAAGTTGTGTCTATCATCTCATGCTATTCTATTATGTCAATCATGCATATTCGTTCCTAACTTGTACAAATCATCCATCGTACTCCTCGCAGTCAATGGGCCAAGCAATCCCTGTTCGTTGGGTTACTCCACACAACTTCACACAGCATGTTCCGCAAGGAGTTGACTTCCGCGTCATGCTAACATTCTTTGAGTTCTATGAAACTCTGTTGGGATTTGTGCTGTATAAGCTGTATGCTGAATTGGGTGTGCGCTACCCTTTGCCCACCGTGGCTTCATCGGATAGTGTTGCCACGCTTCATCCTACATTGGGCGGAAAGGCATCCTCGGTACTAGCTGCCAATTTGAATTCACTGCAAATTGCATTAAATGACGCATCAAAAGGTAATTCGGCTGCCGACGCTGTCAAGGATGCACTGCAAAATGAGACCAACGGGACTGCTTTGACGGATGAAAATCACCAGACAACTAATGCAAAAAGTAAGAAGAAGCAAAAACAGCTAATGCAATCCATCGACGAGGCATTAAAAGGTGTGAAACAAGATGATGATGTCAGTGAAGATGATTTTGACGATGAGGAGGGTATGGACGAAGACAACGAAAATACTAGTCCAATCGCCGCCCCGCTGCGCGAGGCGTTGGAAGCCATTGAAGACTCGGCTGTATCCAACAACAATGAAGGCGGTAACATCCAAATTATTACTGATCCAGAGGCTCGCAAACGTCATCAACTCTTTCATAATCTAACCTTCTTCCTCTCTCGTGAGATACCCCGTGGTTATTTGGAGTTAATCATCTTGTCGTATGGGGGTAAGGTTGGATGGGAAGGGCAGGATTCACCCATTGCCATGGAAGACAGTAGCATCACCCATCACATTGTGGATCGTCCAAAGTTGCTACCGACGTATTCCAAACTACCCAAATCAAGAGAATTTATCCAGCCTCAATGGATATTGGACTGTGCCAATTTCAATTTTGTCCTACCAATTCAGAAGTACAGTGTTGGAGCGGCGTTGCCACCCCATCTAAGCCCGTGGGTTGACGACAAGGAGGAGGGATATGTGCCGAAGTACAAGGAGGAGATCGAGAGGCTACGAAATGGGGAGATGCTTGATGCATCTGATGACGAACAGGAGCTTGCAACTGAGACGGTTGACGATGACGATGAGAGTCTTGGAGAAAACGAAGAGGCAGAGGTCGAAGTTGGTGTGGAGGATGATGACAGCAAGGTCAATAATAAGAGCTCGGAGGAAGAGGAGGACGACGACGAAGAGAACGAGGAAGAGGACGACGACGATGAAGAGACAGAACGGAAAGCACTTAACAAGAACCGATCAGAGGTAAGGCTTTCATAACACTTGACTCGTTAACGCCGAACTCATCATCTCAACCACTTTTCTACAATATTCAAATCAGGATGACGAGGCAGCCCATCTAGCAAAAGCCCTCATGTCGAAGAAGGCCGCCCGGCTTTATGGGCGCATGCAGCATGGAATTGCTCAGAAACAAGCCAAGGTTGACAATCTACACAAGAAGCGCCGTGAGATTGAATCAACGAGAGAGAGGACCAAAGATGGAAAAACTATGACGAAGCTCAAAGTTGAACGATTGAAAAAGGAGAGGAAAGAGACCGAGGACGCATACGCGGAAACAGGGGGTAAGATTGAGATAAGATGGTATCCTTGCTTGTTGCTCACATATTAACTCTAACTTTTGTTGTCCTACGCTATCAAAGGGAGCATGAAGAAGAAGAGGAGAAATAACTAATTTTCGTGTCGTTGCTGAGAGTAATGCACATCGTTTGGCAAATTAGAACGTAGGATTCATGGCATTGAAGAGGAATATGAATTTCACTAATAAATTAATTAAGCAATGAATCACTGCCAAAAAGTATACGTCGCCTCTCGGTCAATGATAACTTCTCCCAGTTGTGGTAATCCCCCGAACAGCCAGATGTGAATAATATTGAGCCTACTTCGATATCCGGAAGCATCTCATGGAGAGTAGGCGCGGATCGAACATGTCTGTCTACCACATCTTCCCAATTGTGAGAGTTGGGATGAGGAAGTCCTTGAGCGGATGGCATCGATGGTTTGGCATTGTTGTTGGTATCAGACACAGTGCCTTGTTCAGCCTGACGTTCGATTAGCATGAGCAAACCAGCTCTGCGCACTATTGCCGCTATGTACAAATAAGAATAATCAATAATTGAATCTGCCATCACAATCTTTGCCTGTGAAATTACCTCTCGAGCAGTATCAATAGGACTGTTGCGGTACAGGAACCACAGATGCCCATAGTTAGGGTCAGCACTAGAACAGCGCAGCTCCAAATCAGATGTGTCCAGCACATTCATTGTAATGAGGCTCGCTGCACTACACTTGTTTTTCATGACGCCCGCTGCCTTTCTTGTATGTTCAGCTACAAGCTTGTGTGATTCTTCCATGCTCATCGTGCTACACGATACAAATGCGTCGTGCATGGTGTTTATGAAGGGGTCGGCCAGAGGAATGAGCCATTGATCAATCATGTGCAATCGCAAATGCTCAATAAAGCTGTCTCCGTATTGAGGGGTAAACCTGGCAGCAAAATAGAGGTGACGCGATGCCGCTTGCAAGTCAAACGTGGGAGAGAATGGATTGAGGTAAATCCTGGCGCCTTTCGTTCAAGTAACAGACGAAATATGGTGAGTGTCATGACGTTTTCATTATTTGAATGGTAAGTCTCTGTCCTCACCTTCACACCAGACCTCGCCTGATTTGGGAACTACTTGCAAGGCACACTTGAGTATATTTGTTTGATAAAGTTCCCCATCATCATAACAAAGCTGTATCAGCGCTGCCCAAAGACGACCTGCAAAAGTTGTGGAGGAAAGTACCCGTGAACGACAATCGAACGTACAATGAGATGCGAACAACCAAAAGATTCGTACCTGTACCCCTGTGTATGTTGAGTGCATCCTGAGCAAAAGATTTCGCTCGCTCCCGGAGTCCACACCGGCTTTCCAAGTTAACAGCTGATAGCCAAACCTTCCAATCGCTGTTGCCAAATTGCTGGCGAGCCTTGCACAGAATCGATCGTGATAATGCCAAATCACCACAGTATTCTTCAAGACGTGCACACTCCAACAGCACAGTCGATTGGCCCTTGTCCGACACAGATTCATGCGCGCGAAAGAAGAGCTCACGTGCTCCCTTTACATTACCACACGACAACTCTGTCCGACCACTGGATAGCCACACTTTCCAGCTTAAATTATAGGGGCAAAGCGCAATAGCCTTGGCATACGATCTCCTCGTAGATTGAAGAGCCAATTTGATATCGAAATTTGTAGGGTCGCACTCAGCTGCTCGCTCCGCAGCCCTTTCATGCATCTGAGCTGCCTCTAAATGAACCTTCCACAATAATTCTCGGCTGATACTATCTGCCCGCGAAATCATTTGCGTGGTTCGGGGCAAATCAAATTTGTTTTGCGATAAATCTTCCTTCTCTAAGAGACGAAATGCCTGAAAGTAAAGCGGGCCATATCTCGGTAACTCCTTCAGTCCCCTTTCTACTATTGAAAATGCCTCAGCAGGTGAACCGTAATCACGTTCCAACTTCGTGTGTGCCAAATACAGTGGCCCATACCATGGAATGTTGTGCGTCAAGAATTTCAGCACTTCCCTAGCCTACCATGGTGCAGATATACGATGTGTAAATGAAATGGAAAATAACGAAAAACAGAGTCAAAAATGAACATAATCTCACCATTGAGTACCTGCCCACTCTAGCTTCCAACATCGCCCCTTCCAACATGGTTTTCCAGGACTTGTCGATACTTAAGTGTTTTAGTCTGGAAAGCAGCTGTCGCGCCTGGTCTAGCTCTCCCATCCTTTCATAGAATTTGATGGCCATAATGAGCAAATTTTCATTCGCCGTGCAGTGGCTCAACCCCTCCTGGAGAATACTAGCGCATTTACGCAAGTTACCACTCTCCTCTTCGAGCTTGCTATGTTCCAGCCACCCTTGAGACGCATGGGGCTGTAACGCACATGCATGGCGGTAATGACTCCTAGCAGTGTTAATCTGATTTGATCGCTTAGCCAAGTCGGCCAACTCGAGATGGACTCTCCAGTGCAATGAGGATGATAAAAAGACATCGCGATTGGATTCTGATAGACACGCCAACGCGTAATCGCGAGCTACGGCTAAGGATTCATTCTTCTTCAAACGAAATTGTTTACCAAATTCTTTGAACGCCTGACGTTCGGAAGGACTTTCGAGGACGAATTCACCACGCGATTGCTTGCCGTCCTCGTTATCAGTACCGTCCTTGTTACTTCGTCCGTCTTCTCCATATTTGTACGGTGGATGATCAGAGCATGGATGTAGACGGCTCGTCGGAGACCGGACCGAAGGTGCGATGGGGTCATGCTGTTGCATCTCTTCGACAGAGCATAGCCGGATTCTGTTATTGCTACCTCCCGTCCCAGGTAGCTCATAGCTGCCCTTCCTCACCCGTTGTGGTGTGTCCATCGACTGGTGTTGGAAGGAGGCCCCATCAATACGACTCTCTTTTGTTGAGTACGATGAGTTATTATTCCGATTCGCGTGGTAGAACCAATCATTTCGCTCAAGTCCATCGTCTGATGAGGAATTCGTGTTCAAAAGAGGCATGGTCTGCCTCACTGCTGAAGTAGATTTCGGTGGAGATAATGCTTCTGCGTGGTATGCATTACCCAGCTCGTCTTCACCGCTGAAGGCACTGTTGGCGCTTGCGGTGCTGTCCTTGCGAGGACGCATGCTCCTTCCATCTGGCGATCCCTGCTGCATCGTCGGTGATGACGATTGCGACTTACGATAATAAGTATTCACCCGAGGACCGTTATTCTCCTTTGGCTTGGTGCGTGGTCGAGCCGCGTTAGGAGCCACACCAGTGGGGTGATAACTAGGCGACATTTTCTGTTGATTTGGACGAGGATAATTAGTACTCGTAGGTGGTGGACCTCGGGGAAACCTGTTATGGTGGTGTGGTAGGTTGAACGGTGGCGTCACGCCCATCATTTCGTGATATGAAAAGTCAGGGGAGGTGTGTCCAGCAACGGGCATCATTCCCATACCTCCCTGTAGTTGCAAATGATCATGATGAGGATATGATGTCATGGAATTGTTGATGAATCCATCGGGATGCCCAGGTTGGCTTCCTCTCCACCAATTATTTCCTCCCATGCCACCAGCTCCGTGGATACTTTGATTATGCATGACATGATGTGGGTGGGATCCTCTACCCAAAATGGAAGGATTTGCATGAGTGTGATAATCGTAAGTGCCGTGACCCTGAGAGTAGTCAGGAGGGAGGGTCAGGGGTGACACAACTCCCATCGGAGGAATGTCTGCATATCCTAAATGTTGAGGAGATGGCAATGGTGAAAGGTGATAATTCTGTGATGAATGCTGATGCTGATGCATTGGTCCATACGGATGATGAGATTGATCATGAGAATAATGAAGATGCAGACGAGACTGATGTTCGTTGAACATCATATTTGAAGCAGCATGTTGAGGATGATGATGTTCCATCCCAATAACCACTCGTCCTTCGCCCTGCGGATGGCCGAAGTATCCTTGTTGCGGCTGATGTGGTGGATAATAAAAACCTTCTCTGGTGTGGTTTGGACGATGCGCTCCAATGCTCGGGTAGGCTTGGGCCGCATGGCGAGGTAAAGTCCGCTGAGGCCTTGGGGTAGTGGTAGTAGATACCACGACCCGTTTCGCAGGCTTAAATGCCCCACCGCTGGAAGCAGACACTGTCAATAAAGATCCAGACGATGTTGGCCCTCGATTGAAGTTCAACGGCTTAGGTCGACTGATAGACACATTCGACTTTGTCTCATCTTCATCATCATCACCATTGATTTCCTCGTTGTCATTAATTTGTGAAATCTCCGCCTCCTCCTCTTCTTCATCATCGTCCTCTTCCTCCACCAGGACTTTCTGCGACATCGTATCCGTCTCTTGGATATTGCTCAGTTCAAGATCTTTCATCTCCTCAATCTCTTCGTCTGCACTATCATATCCCGTCGATTGTATCCTCCGAAATGTTCCATCGTTGGCGGCAATGTCGAGGTCCTTCTCATCGGCATACGGATCGAAAATAGCTGAATTTCCATTATTAGCGGATGTAATAGTTTGGTTTGTAATAGAAGTGCTGCTCTGTTGCGCATTATTATTCGCCTGTTGTTGCTGGATAAGCCGATGCCTCGAATCCAAAAAATCATCGTCGTCGGTTAAGATCTTTTCGAGAGAATCCGTCATCCGTATCGTCGCGGGTGAGAAGGCATCAGAGCGATGATGGTCCATATGTAGTTCGGCATTCTTGGCAAGGGTGAAGTGTGCAGGCGTGTACAGTTGTCGTTGTGGAGGCTGATGATTAGTGGTTGTGCTGCCCCTGTGATTTGAATAACTGAGAATGGGAGTTTCTACTACTGCGTTGCTGTAATGTTGAGATTTAGTGGAGGGTGTAACAATGGAAGATGGCAATAGCGATAGCTTGTGTGGAGTTTTCCCTGGTCGATTGCCGCCACCCCCTGACATGATTGGTGTTCTGGCATGACTTCGATCGAGTTCATCTTCCTGAAAATTGTTATGAATGCGAAATGCGGTATCAACACAGACAAGAGAACGATAAAGAAAGAGTGAGTAAATGTTACTCGAAGCAATGGTGTAGATAAAAGACAAGATACAAACTATCAACCAGCCTTTCCAACTGTAGAAGCAGACAAAAAGAAACGAAATAGATACCTACATCATTGTGCCCATTCTGCCCCGCACCGGGAGTTCGTCGATGCCTTGCCTGATGCGCCACACTACCCGGGCCAGGTGTACGCCGCATTGGCGGTCCATACCCTTCATAATCCCCCCCACTGTGGTGTTGATGCTGAGGATGTTGTTGGCTGTTGACCACATTCGACGCGGCGGCGGGAGTTGCGGGCAATACCGATTTACGATTTTTCCCCACCATTGCCATTGCCCGGCTGCCGTCGACGCTGCCGACGACGACATCGCTGCCATCTTCGATCATGTTGCCACTCACCGATAATCCCAGTGAGATCATTTCTTCTTCTTCTTCGTCGTCATTGTTGTCGATATTGATGTCGACGGCAGAGTGCCGAACGCCTTCATCGACCAGAGGCGTAGCCGCAGCCGCCGCCGGCGCAGCATTTTTTGCATCATTATTTCCATTGCAGTTCTTTGACGCGGAAGCGGCGAGAGTGCGGGTAGTATCAGCTGGTGTGGGCTGTTGCTTCGCTGTCATTGTCTCTCTGATATTAAGCTAGTCGTCATTGTTCGTTACCATGATAACATTGTGTACTATGATCGCTTCGTTTCGGCCGTCATGGTCAAGATGTTGCGGTGGCGGTGAGCGGTGATGTTGATCGAGACGTGATCGAGAGAGGTGCGAAGGTGGTTCTTTTTTGCTCGATTGGATTCTTGAAGTTATGTAGTTGAAGGTGCTAAAGGAGTTTCCCGCCATCTATGAGACCGTTGCTTCATTCTTTATGCAACCCGCGCCATCTTCTTTTTCCAACACCAACACCAACACCCACACCAACAACCAACCCCGTCGACCGACGACAATGAAATGATAATGGAGCTGCCCTACTCTCCAGCTCCAGGTAGAGATAATAATAGAATCAAAGATCAATACTCAATACTACGAACCTGCCTCCCAAGTGCCCGCTACCACTGACCGATGGTGCCGCCACCGCCACCGCCGTATAATCATCATGCATGGAATGGCAAGACCAATGGTCGGCAATCTGTACTGCAAACTCAGCACCACAAACACAATCAGGTGCAGCGTCATCATCGAGTTGCGCCACCGCCACCGCCACCACAACACGCAGCAACAGTGACTCGGCCCGCCGCGCCTCCTG